>NDFZ01004703.1:82653-138802 GCA_002192655.3 Mamestra configurata | reverse complement strand
TTGTTTGAAATGATTAAATATCATCCGATGCATTTATTAAAAGAAGTGTTTGTAAAACGAGCGAATAAATTCCTGTTTTACTTAAAATACGGTTTAAAGCGGTTTTGTTATTTAATTTAAATATTGTTTAAAGTTTGCCTGGGGGAAAATGCCAAAGGCATTAAGTCCACCTCTGTATATCTGTGTGCGTAAAGTATTAAATAAATAAATATATTATTCCTTTTTATTTCAAAGCACAAAAATAAAAATTAATAGGTGCTCCCGTACAAGTGACGTGATTTTTTTCAGTTTCTGGAACGGAACCCTTCGTGTGAGAATCCGACTCGCACTTGGCCAGTTTTTTAATGTTGTTTCAGGAAAAAAAATCCAGCGGTACTATTTATAGCCATTTCCTGTCTCCAAATTACTCCTCCAAAATAATGTGGGTGTACGGAACAACTAGAATAATTTAATTCTGTTTTTCTTTAATTTTCCGTAAATTATGGCCACCACCTGAAATGGAACGACATTTGCGCGAACATACATTGTGCCCGTGGTTACGGTAGACACGACCGGGGGATGCGGGTGTTAATATTTAAATAAAATACGAAATAATCTGTAAAAGCGTGTTTTGTGGTTGCGGGATTGTTGTTGTTTTATTTTTAAAACGACGGTTCACGGAAAATGTATTGCTATAGTTGTTTCGTTTTGGCATGGAAATAAAAATACAGGTAAAACAGACCCAATCGGCATCAATCGTGATCCTAGACTATTTTACTTAATAACAAAACGGGTCAAGTGCGAGTCGAACTCGCGCATGAAGGGTTCCATACTATCGTCATTGTTACTATTATGCCGTTATTGTTCGTATGGAGTTCCAGTTTGTATGGAGACCCCTTTAATTTAACAATATATTTATATATAGGTAATAATTTTTTTTTTTTTTGCGATCGTAGCAATACAAACTCTATAAACATTTAAATCGTCTACCTGTTGCGATCATTAAGATCGAGCAAAAAAAACGCCAAATAATACGTTTCTAGTAGAAGAGTCCTCTTTAATTAGAAATTTATTTTTATTATTTATTTATTTAATACTTCAATGTACAACGGTGGTACATAAGGCGGACTTAGTAATAGGTTCCGTTAACCTATGGGTACGAAACCCTAAAAACGATACAAACTTTTGTCTTAGCAATAAAAAGCAAGTAATATCCACGGTTTTTACAAGCTTAAATGAAACAATTTGGGGCTGAAAGTTTTTATTTTTGAATTGATTACCTTATTACCTTAAGTGGTGATCGTTTTTTTTTTTTTTAAACGTTTTGCCCCACACTAGGCATTTGTCCTGTATCGTGGGTGCGTTTACAAACATACAAAGTCACATACACAAACAGCCAGGCCCGGAACAACTATCTGTAGGCCATACAAATAATTGTTCCGTGCGGGAATCGAACCCGCGACACGCAGCGCAGCAGTCAATCGCTCAACCACTGCGCCAACCGTGCTGTCAAAATGCAGGTACACTGCGTACAAAATCTCAACTAAAATCGAATACCACGAGCAATTTTCAGCGATCGTAAAAAGGACTTCATGAGATTGCATTTATATGCCTACTAACATAAAGTGCATAGTCACCTGCCATGTTATCTCTTCACCTTGCTTTGAGAAGTGGTAAAAAATGCCTAAGGCATTACGTCTGCAATAGTAACTTTCCAAATAAATAGATTATCATCAATGTTCAATATCGACTCGATGTGGAAACAGGATTCTGCATCACGTAAAATATATAAAGGTTTTATATCTAGAACTTATATAAGACAACCCTGTTACTTGTTTTAAAAACGATAAGGGGATACGTTTGATCAAATATTGCAATATTTGAAGGTTTACTGCTTTTCTCTGTACGATTTATAGTACTGAATTTGTTTCCAGGACAAACGAAAGTCATTCTTGTTGAGATACCGATTCATATTATGTTGCGGACTCATGTCGACATAGAACTCTTTTATTGCGAAGCCAACGCTTTGAAAAGAGATATCTCGAGATGATTGGTTGCTAGAAGCAGTGGAGCTCGTGACTAAATAAAAACAGAAGCAAGGGGTAAATAGTAACAATCTCCAAGATTAAACGACGCTTGTCGAGGTCGAACCAGAGATGGGTCTTCATCATACCGAGATTCCTCCATGCCTCGTATAGCACGTTAAGGTGTCATTTGTAGATCTTTGAGAGTCGTTTCGGGTAGTCAGTCAGAAGCCAAGAAATCTGACAGGGTATTGTGTTACCCCCTTATTGGGTAATGGAGGTCAGACAGGTAGTCGCTGGTTGCAAGAAACGGTGTTGTTCTATAATCTATATTCTATCTTTATAAATAAAACAAAGTCGGTTAAGTTACACCATTTATAAGTCAAAAACGGCTGGACCGATTTTGAAGATCTTTGGTTGGTTTGTTTTGTCTTTGCCTCGAATAGCTGGAAAAATCAAATTTAGATACAAACATTTTCAAATTTAGGTACAAAATTGATTGTTAGGCGGCAAGAAGTTTGCCGGGACTAAATTTTTAAATAAACTATCATGTAACTACTTTTAAAGGGGAAAATAATTTCTTTTGATGAAGTTTTCTTTTACAAATGTTGCCATTTTGGACCGTACCCAACACAAGTTGTAAACTTTCTTTTACATCATTACGAGCTGCAGTTTCACAATTCTTATGAAACAGCATTTTTATGAGAAATCTTTTATGTTCTGCTACGTAATTCCTCAAAAACATTGGACAAGCGGAGAAGTTGAATTTTCTTCATTTTAAAATCATATACTTAAATGGTACCCAGTGACAAGAATTCCTAATGGCTTAAGATGTGTGCGAAGTTAAGTTGATTTGTGATTTCAAGCCGTGTTTCTCCTTAACTCTATATTTTCAGATATAAATAAAAAACCGGTCTGTGACTACGTCCAAACCTATGATCACAGGTTATACATTACATTAATATCTATCTTCTATACTTAAATAGTAAAGCTGAAGTGTTTGTTTCTTTATTTGTTTGAACGCACTAATCTCTGGAACTACCAGTCGGATTCGGAAAATACCTTTTATATATCATAGCCACATTCATGAGTAAGGCTATAGGCTATACGGGAATGGGAAAAAATGGGATATGCGCGTACGAAGTCGTGGGCAAAAGCTAGTTTTAAATATAGACGAATCAAAATGAACTACATGAAATCAATTTGTATATAGTACCGTTGTTAATCCGTTACCTTTATAAATACAGAAAAATAAATCCCGTACAAATACAAGTACAATATCCACAGATCCTTTATTATTTAAACGGAGCTGAGCTCTAACATCGTTGTGGACATAAACTTTCAATATTTTTTCATGAGGCGGACCGAGCCAATCTCTCCGCAGTCCCCAAACGGGATTACACTCAACACCGAGCATTTTATTTTGTTTTGGGACGTTCACTTACTAGTCAACACAAACCTTATGAGCCTCTGAATTATTATAAGTAAAATTGTTGTGTACAAATCTTATTCGCTACTACATATGAAATGACTTACACACTTCGAAAGCGCTACGAAAGTTCGTAGCGCTTTCGTAGACACGTGCTACGAGATGCAGCTACGATGCTACGCCGCGGCTTGTAACGTCATGTCTACGTCCCAAAAGTTACATTCAACTTTTATACACGCTTGTATATTTATGCGGTTGAGAACGTGTGTATTCAGGGACGGAATGGGCTATCCTTGGAGATTGGTTTAGTTGTGATTGCCAATCTGTGTGTATGAGCTTCGCCCGAATTTTTTCCCAACTATCCATTATTGCGGTTCTAAAATGCCTTTTTTCTCGAACAATATGTGCTTTACCGTATAAACAAAGTATTATTTAACTAATGTAGGCGTGTTATTATTCTTCTCTCCTTAAACTTTCGGCAGCGTGGTTCTTTATAGTCCATAATTACATAAGGCCCAACTTCGTTCAAGAAACCTAATATTGTTGTAGTAAGTTAACATTTTTCAGTACTTAAAACTTGAAAAATATTTTCTAGATAAGTTTTTTCATAAACAAAGGCGTCAGCACTGTTTTTCTCGTAAGAAACTTATAACTACCGTTTAACAAGTTCAATAAATTATATTTAGTGTATTAAGTGATGAAACACACGAAGTATTTCTTTTTAGTTTCCGACGTGTTGTGACCTCAATTTTTACGATAAATAAAATAAAATTTATTTCCAAGGAACGTTCGCATCCGCATCACAGTCTTAATCCGTCAAAAACACTTCTAATTTTACTTCATATTTGCAAGTTTTTGAAATCGACTGTCGTCTAGGTAAAATATTGCTGAAAATTTACCTTGTAAATTTCATGCTGTTTTCAATTTCATGGCTTTTAGCTGAAAAGACTGGTGGAATGATTTAGCCCTAAATCATCATTTTGATTTAACTAGTATTGAAACAGGACAAGACGCTAAATAAAAAAATCTCTTTCCAAACACCGTTCGTTTGTAATCCATAGAAATTTTAGATATATTGAGCGAAGATCATTTCATTATACTTATATACAACGAATCACATACAAATTCATTAGGTTACAAAATAGTATCTTCAAAAATAAAGAGTTTACAATCTAACGCGATTTATTATAAACTGGCGGTTTTATGCAATAACCCGGTGACACCAGCAGAAGGACTCAACAAGGGTTGAATAAAGGTAACTTATAGAGACATAATCTACCTTTTCCAAGCTAAGTAAGAGATCACCCTCCGCCATTCCGTTTGCCGTCACTTAACTATACAGGTAGTTAATAATGAGCCAGCTTTTAGTGCTAACCGTTTACATTATTCACGTTCATGTTCGTGACCCCATTATACCGAGGATGTGTGTCTTTCACTAGCTTGTAGGTGGAAACTGTTTTATACACAAGGTTAGCAAACACAACACGCATGTAAATTGAAAGTTTTGGTAAGGTCAAAAGTAGTAACGTTATTAAGACCGGCTGTAAGATATTACGAATAATAATTAAACACACCTTTTCGTTGGAGAAAGGTTTAGTCGTATTTTCAAAACTGCTTGTGCGAAGATGAACCACTTTATCCAAGAAAGTCATAGTCAATTCCCAAAAAAAAAAAACTGTTGATGTATCTTTATTTAATGTTCTGAACACCCTTTACAGAACCTTGTATCATAAATAGAGATCACTTTTATAATATTGAGCACAAATTCAACTTAATAACAAAACCGGTACAGGTGTGTGAACAAAAGGGACAAAGCAGAAAGTCGGTTCATAAAAATGGAACATGTCTCAGATTTTCTGCCGTGCGACACAAATACCAAGCCGATTAGGTAAGCGTGGATTCCAAAGATAAAGGTGTAGCTTCAGGGCATTGTAAGAAAACTATATCCTCTCATAGGGGTTTAAAAGACGACTAAAGGATTGGCAAAAGAGAAAAGTATTCTTTTCCTTGTATGGTGCAGAGATTAGACGCTACTCGTTTGTTATACAAAAACTTTGCTATTTTAAGATTGATGATGAGGATTGACACAATGCTGCAAATCCCTATTTAGTTTTATTTTATTTAGTTAAGGAAAAACAAACACATTACGGAATTATCACATTACCACATCACATAAATATTGATTTATTCTAACATTTTTATAAAAATGAAACTCACATCAATATAATTGCTTGCTAATTTATATAAGCACAAATTTAGTGACAGAAATGAATCGCTGCAAAACCGACTCCATTTAGTCTTTTATGCCCCACTCCTAGAGTGTTATTTAAGACCGTTTAGGCGCGGAAGGGCAAGGCGGCCTGCGAGCTGAGGAGCAGGTGGCTTTAGCGCCCGCTACCACGGCTGAGGCTGGCTGGCAAAGCCGGCCAGCAAGCCGAAGCTGCGGTGGTGAGCGTTAAAACCCTCTGCGACGATAAGCTCGCGTGATAACGCCGGAGCTGTGACAGAAACCATGCCTGCTGCATGTTGCAATCATTCTGCATGCTTGCTGCATGTTGCATGTTTGTTTGAAATGATTAAATATCATCCGATGCATTTATTAAAAGAAGTGTTTGTAAAACGAGCGTTTTTAATTTAAAATAATATAATAACGAATAAATTCCTGTTTTACTTAAAATACGGTTTGAAGCGGTTTTGTTATTTAATTTAAATATTGTTTAAAGTTTGCCTGGGGGAAAATGTCAAAGGCATTAAGTCCACCTCTGTATATCTGTGTGCGTAAAGTATTAAATAAATAAATATATTATTCCTTTTTATTTCAAAGCACAAAAGAAACGCGATCTGGTAATTTGTAGATATGAATTCATGAATGAATTCCATTTCGTTTAATCACCTTAAGCCCTGAAAGTTTCCAAAGTTACATTTCTAATCCCTATTTGTTTCCATTTATTCCTACAAGGAAAAGGCGTAAAAATAAGTTCTTCTTTGTCTAACTCATATTCTTTTTACGATGTCAGTTACATAATAATAATAAAAGTTTCAGTACCTTCTACTAGTTCAAGTCCTGGTATACTTGTTTTATAGATTCCATCTTACTTCGCTAGTAAATATATTCGTATGTGATTAGTTCCGAAAAATCAGAACTAAGTATATCGATTAGTAAATCTACTTTCGTTTTAAGCTTTATTTTCTTTTTATCCTTAAAGTATTCGTAGAATTTTGCCTATATCTGCATGTTTTTGCATAGTTGCCAGAACAACGAGTAACTGTATTTTTTTAATTTACATATCTTTGCCCCTAGTTCCGCCAAATGATGACTTTACTATTTTTGTGTCCTACTGCAGGGCAAAGGCGTGCTTTTCTCTTTTCAAATCTCTCAAAACCTGCCAGTAAATTCTGTAAACATTTCGAAGTGAAGGCTTGGGTGAAGTGATCACGAGGTGAGCTATCAATTCATATAATCAAGATGTCACGTGATCACGAAGTGAGCTGTTATTCCATCTCGATTATTTGGATTGACAGCTCACTTCGTGATCACTTCGTGTTTACAGAATCGACCGGCTAATCAGACAGCTAATATTCGAAATTCCAGTGCAAACGTTGCTTAAACATTAGTAAAATTGATCCTTCGATCGATTTGACATCACCGGGAGGTTAGAAAAAAGTATCAGTCAGGACCGTACTGGGTCAAAACGTCTGATAAGGGATTATGTGTGCCAAGTTACTTGAAAATCAATTTAGCTCTAAAAGTTTAACAATCATCTAAACTTTATAATTCCAAAAGTAGTACAATAGATGGAATCGCTTTCATCATCAGCCTAGCCTTTTTCCAACTACAGCTTACAGTCAAACCGGATTCAGCTGAATAATCAGTATTTTACGTGGAGCGGCTGCCTACCAGACCTCCACAACCCATTAACTGGGTAACACGGTACTTCTTGGCAAAACTGAATGATGGAATCGCTTTATTGTTTTAATAAATTGATAAAACTCAAAGATCATCGTAATTGTTTCTGGTACTAAAAAAAGATAACAAAACATCTAGTCTGGATTCATTAGTGTCTATGTTTTATTTCAAAACATTCATTTTAATTGTAT
Source organism: Mamestra configurata (assembly GCA_002192655.3). Taxonomy (NCBI): domain Eukaryota; kingdom Metazoa; phylum Arthropoda; class Insecta; order Lepidoptera; family Noctuidae; genus Mamestra; species Mamestra configurata. The sequence continues at coordinate 131,272 of NDFZ01004703.1, read as the reverse complement.
CCCGAAGGCATTGGAGATTGGTTTGATTTTTTTTTCAGTGAAAACTTCTTTAGGCGCGTTAAGTACTTTTTAGGTGAACAAAAATCATGGAACTCACGTCATCGTCACCAAACGCTTAAGCTTTCGCTTAGTTTTCACTTCTATCGGCAGTCCCCAAAGAAGCTTAGGTTAGCGAGTTTAAAGTTTCAATTTATGGTAATACTAGCTGCGCCCCGCGGTGTTACTCGCAGTTTATCAGATACTCCGCGTGAATATCGAAAATTATCCCAAGGGAACATAATCCCGGGATAAAACTATCATATGTCCTTTCCCGGGACCCAAAAAATCTCTATACCAAATTTAATCTAAATCGGTCTAGCCGTTTGCGCGTGAAGAAGTAATAAACATACACACACACTCACAAACTTTCGCCTTTATAATATTAGTGTGATGATGATATAATAATTTATTGTTGTATGTTTATGTATTTAATAGGGCCTAGAGGCCTGAAATAATAGATCATATAAACAATTAAAACAAAAATGAGTGTGTTCTTCAAAATATCGCATGACAAGGCTATTCAATTACTATAACATAAAAGTTGTTTTTAGGACCATAATGTAAATACGATTTTTGTACACAAAAAACCTCTTTTTGACGTAATATTTACCTTCAAATAGATACTGTTTACTACCAAATCTTACTTTAAACAAAATATTAAAATGTAACATAAACTCCAGTCAGGTTTTTTGGGTAAAAAATATTAATGAATGGGTCAAAAAATGCCTTTTTCCGACTAAATGTTTGCTAATCCAATTATTTCTGTTCACAGCACCCGTTTAACGTTCAGACGATAGGCTAGTTAGAGGATTCAGCTAACTAGAGAGCTAGTTATACTAAAGCTGGATTGCGGTAAAGTTTCAAAATGTATGTTGTATGTTTTGCAACTTACATACGGTGTTGTGAAGTCCGGCTTTAAGCCTGATCATAAGTATAGCTTACAGCACCAAGCGCAAGTATTTATTCCTTAAACTAGACATTTTTAAGCTATAACATTTAACTGAACAAAACAAGATCCTCCTTTTTTTGAAATCGGTTAAAAATATAAATAAGGAATATATAATTCCGTATTTATATTTTTAACAAAAATCATCTTCTTCGACCAGAGAATAAAATCATCTTCTTCGGAATAATTTGACGGGGGTCGATTTTGGAATTGAGTATTTAGAGTTGAATACTGTACTTAATTGCCAAAAAATTACAGGTGTCTATGGCTTTTTTTTTGTTCTTATGTGTTTAAAAGACCCAATGGGATTACACCCAAAGCAGGCCTCACATTCCTGGACTGTCACGTGTCGCCGAGATCTGTCACCCGAAGCGAAGCATGGCTAAGGTTGGATTTGAAATATAACTTCAACTTTTTACTTTACTTTTAGTACCTATTCATTACATTTTGTTTAATTTTAGCTAGCTGGACTGGTAGTCGTTGTAAAAATCGAACAGACTGACTTTACAAATAACAAAAAAAAATTGAGTAAATATTTGTAAGCAAAGGAATAAAACAAATACGTCACACACTTTTTTACAAGCTTTTATTCCGCTCGTATGTATGTAAGTTGTACGTCAAAATTTGCAAACCATTTATCGACCATTTGTTGGTATCCGATTGAGCTGAAATTTTTCATAAACCTTTAGTTCTGGTGACGATACAATGTGCAATAATCAACATTGCTAAATTCCGCTGCTCCAAGATGGCGGATTTCATATTTTTTCTCAACCCCCTTAATATGGATATCAAACGCTTCTTTTTAAGACAGTTATTATTAAATGTAGGTCTTTTACTCCTTAAATATACCAATTTTCTAGAACTAAAATCTGTCTGAATGCTCGAACTTTGGACACTTGCGGGTTTAATCAAATAGGAAAATCTGTACACAGAAAAAGAAGAAAAGTACCAATGCTTTCAGTTTAGTAGGAAACTGTACTATTTACCTACATCTAAATCACACCATGTTTTATTTCAGGAAAGCGTCAATAAATACCCAATAATTTGTAATTATCCAACTAAAGCGAAGCTAAAGGAGGGTTATTTACCAGTAATTACTTGCTTGACTTCTACTTAAAACGATCCCAAGATGCAATGCAAAATGAATTTTAGTTCTAAGATATCTTAGAAAAAAAAAAAAAAAAAAGAAAAGAAAAAAAAAATATATTTAATGTTAAATATATTTTATTTTTTTCTTATTTATTAAGGCCTAGTCCGTTTCTCAGAGAAGAAGCCTGTGTTCCACATTATTGACTGATTTTGCTTTGCCAAAACCACACCTTAATAAGAATATATTAAATTTACTCATAATAATATGAACGCAAGCCTCTAAAGACTTGACTATTTGCAAAGTAAACTCCTGGAGTTAAAATAAACATGACCGCATACTTCTAAAGACAAACATGAAACACTAGTCCCGACTGAACCTAGACCTTGTTAACTCAACAACTAAGCTAGGCACTTAACCACTTAAAGTCAAAGATTAGTTGGAAACTAGGCAATTCAAAGTTAATAAAATGAGTGATCTAAAAGGTCAAGTTAAACAAAAATGAATTTTCGCTTAAAATTTAGCGGACGGTCAATTAGAAACTTACAACGGTTAGCCGCGGCCCGTCATCAAGGATTCACGTTATTTGGGAAGACACAGAGTAATCAGTGAATGGAGTGGTAGATACAATTATATTGCAGCCATTATTTGACTAGAAAAGCCAAAAGAAGTAGGATCTAATGTATATTAGAACCTACTTCTTTTGGCTTTACGAGTTACTAAAATTCCCAAAAAAGTGACTTTTATAATGAGTACTGGCTATTCTGCAGATAGTATTGCCTTGTTAGGTAAACGGTTTAGATTTTAAAATAAAAGGCATGGCTATACTCAGTGTGTTCGTCGAGGAAAGCAACACCTTTTATTTTGAAATTCAATATCATAACTGAAACAATGGATTAGTATTTTTCATCATACTCTATATGGTTGTTATTTAATATATGTAACAAATGGGGTTCTAGTAATAGTAGAAGAGAAAACAGTTAAGTGCGCAACACCTCAAATAATTAAAAAAAATACAACGGGTTGCACTCCGGGAGTGCCGGCAGAAGTAAAAACTTGAACATTAACGTTGTGCATTTTTGATATTTTGGAATGGTTAGGGAATAATTTCGCACGAATTGCAAATGCATGCATTGAGGCATAAATTTTCGACGCGCGTTAGAAAGAGAGGGGGATATTACGTCCTCTCCTACGCCGCACCGGCGGTCTACTCTCCCTCCGTGTTACGAATTTTTGATCAGGTCACGTGTCCTGACGCGAGTTTATCATTTTTTACCCATCCCAAAAAGTGCAGAACACCGCTAAAGAAGTTTTCACTTCAAAAACATTGACACTAGGTAACACTCCATTATCAATCACTCTATGTCATCAGCTAATTAATTCATGCCCCACGTTTGTTGGATATGGCCGCTAAAATACAAACAAAATTTGAAATAAAACAGGATTTTAGGAGCTTGTTGTACATGTATCTTTGTTAATATGATGTTGTTAGGTTGGATTTTTGCGTTATAATTTACTGTATTTGAATTTAGGTTGAATTTTTAAAAGCATTGTCTGGTCACTGTTCTTAATGTAAAAATGAGAACTGAAAACGCTGTTTATACTTGTTTGGAATTTGGTGTTGTGCCACCCCAGTGATTTGAAAAGCACGTTAAGCCATTGGTCCTGCGCCAGTTCTCTCTTCGGTAGTATCGAATTTCCCATCGGACAGTAACAACATTATAATAAAGCTTTACAGTCAGGCAACTAAGGCCCATACAAAAAAAAAACAATATAATTTTATTAATTTAATAAACTAATACTATCTATTAAAACATAACAACCAGGTAATTTAAATACGTTGGGTCGGCGACGTACTGCGCTGAGTCGTGATGTCATGTAGCCTTCCGCGAAAACGCCGATCAGTCTCTAGATGCGAGAGTCGGTACCCGCACTACAAATGTTCAAAATTAATCTAGTGACTATGAGAGAGATAGCATAGGAAGTTACATCTGTGCTTACGCACACATTTAATATTGTGCACTATAATATTTGTATGTCCCCCGCAGATGGAGATTAGCCGCCATAACCGAAATCAGCCAGGAGGACTAATAGAGTTTCGTCTGCGTAATAAAATGGAAACAAGAAAGAAAGAAAACACGTTCATTCCGCCAGAAATGACGCAAAAAAACACAAAATAACTTTTTTTTTTATTATTTAATATGGGTTTACTCTTGACTCTAGGTCGTCTCTCGTCTAGGTCATAGATGACAGAGACAAAGTCGACGATGGAGCGAGCTTACCCAGAAGAAGCCTGTTCACTCTAATTTTGAAGAGATTAGGGTTGTATGCGTTCGGAAACACAGACGCAGGCAGAGAGTTCCACTCCTTTGCTGTGCGCATTATAAAAGACGTTTGGAAACGTTTAGTGCGAATTGGTGGAATAGCAACAAGGTAGGGATGGTAACTTGCAGTGCGTCTAGATGTCCGATGGTAGAAGGGGGCCGGTGGGATGAGATNATTTAATATGGGTTTGCTCTTGACTCTAGTCTAGGTCATAGATGACAGAGACAAAGTCGACGATGGAGCGAGCTTACCCAGAAGAAGCCTGTTCACTCTAATTTTGAAGAGATTAGGGTTGTATGCGTTCGGAAACACAGACGCAGGCAGAGAGTTCCACTCCTTTGCTGTGCACATTATAAAAGACGTTTGGAAACGTTTAGTGCAAATTGGTGGAATAGCAACAAAGTAGGGATGGTAACTTGCAGTGCGTCTAGATGTCCGATGGTAGAAGGGGCCGGTGGGAGGAGGTCGTGGAGTTCTTAACTTAACTTCATAACTTAACCACTAACTAAAAACCCCTTAATATTGTTGGCAGTCTATTTCGTTACATACAACTTGACATAGCTTATTGTTTTACCATCCTTGACATTTTAATGTCAATAAAGTTTAATGAAGACAATAAAATATTCATAACTCGCGTAAGTAAGTAAGCGGTTTGTCTGTCAGTCCAGTTTTACTTTGAATTACTTTTCCTTATTTCATTCTTCTCAGCAGTTCAAAGAAGAAAGATTCACAAAGTTTGCTTACCATTCATCATTCAACTAAAACTATATTTCCTCATTTTAAACGGTGTTCACCTACGTACATCAAACTACTTTTACTTCCTGTAATATCTGGTTACTTAAGTGGATAGAATTTCTTTTAAAAGTACCGTAATATTAAAGTGGAAACTATTATGGAAAGCTCAGTTGGAAGTTTTTAAAATGTTCTTCTTTCTCATAATGGATGCAGCTGCATACCTGGTTCATTTTCTTAGCAAAGAATATTTCTGTGGACAGGAAAAAGTCACATTATTAACTCTTTACCTCTTTGTTTAGTAGCACCAACATGGATTTATGCTATTAAAGACCTCATGCCCTATTAATCCTACCAACTGAATTAAAATACAGTAGCTTTAAGAACAAGCAAGATATTATAGTGCAAACGTGTGTTAGCTGGCTCAGGTGCAGTCTCTGTTCCTTTACTGTCATAGTCCAATGGTACGCAATCCGACACGACTGGGGAGGGATCAGGCTTAGGACACCAGAAGCTTCCATACTCCAGGGTGCTACTGAGAAATTCCTTATTGAAAAACCGATTTGGGAATCAAACTCTGGTCTCCACGCTCGGTAGTCAGTCACGCTTGCTACCAAGACACCAATAGGGCATTAAACTGGACCTCTATTAAACGAATTAACATTTCTTACGAAATACGGGTGTACAAGCCACTGCCTATCCCTTCACAATAAAGCTCTTTTGAAGATCTTTTAACCGACTTAAATAAACACTACTAAGTATAAAATAACTTTAATTTCTGAAGTCGGTGTTAAATTATGAAGAAACAACCAAAACACCAACTCCCGAATGTATGTATAATGTATTTTTTTGTTAAAAAAAAGTATATTTTCGTGATCATTTACGAATTAATTGAACTGTGTGTCTAGATTTCTCAACCTTAGTTAGATTACAAAATTGATCCACTAAAACACATCAGCGAATGCTCCGTAAAGCGATGTTATGCAAAATGTCATTACACAGACGTCACGGTATGTGACAATCTATATCAATTTACAGTCACCTAAACCGCTTAGTTCAGTGGGCTGTTTGATATTTCCCCTATTACAAGGCTATCAAAATGTTGTCAAAATTGTCGTGACAAACATTATTGTCAGGCCATTTTTCCACCTGTAACCACCAGCTCGCATGCAATTGCATTTCATAGCGGATATTATGCGATCAAACTTTCATGTGAGTTGCTTGCGTGGAAATGAGGCCTTAGGTAGTATTATTTTTCTCCCACTCTCTCTTCAGGAGCCGTTTTTCAGGCATAAAAGTAGCGTAAAATAGCTTTAATTGATAGTGTTTATTAACCCCCGATTTTTTAGTCATGTTTTATCAAAATCGGTTCAGCCGTTTCAAGATCATCCGCTCTTTTCTGTTTGATGAAGGGATGTCCGCAACTTCCACAGGTCTGATCGACGCAAAATTTGGTATTTTATTACTTTAATAGTATTGCAAGAACATGGTAACCTTGACCTGATGCTGCAACATGACCTGAGGTCTGCAGAATACCTAACTCCTCGCTTAGCAACAGCAGAGGGTATATATAATGTTTGGGCTCACGGGAATGTATTCAATAAAGAGATTATAGGAAGATTAGTAACCTTGACTTGATGCTACAGCATGATCTGTAATTTGCAAGATACCCTACTTTTCACTTACATAAAGCAGACGCTTCGTGTTTGGGCTCATTTAAATGGTCTCGATCAGGGTCTGATGATGAAGCAGAAAAGAGAAATGAGTGAATACATTCGTGAAAGATGCTCAGCTACTTTCACTCGTTCGATCGAAACGATATTTTGGTATACGATGTAGTGCCATTTAGTGGAGAGTAGATTGAGAATAGATCCTAGGGTTTGTTGGAGTAGCTAATGCGTAAATCTTAATATATATATATTTCTCGTGTACGTGTGTATGTCACTGAACTCCTCCTAAACGGCTGGACCGATGTTCATAAAAATTTTTGTGAGTGTTCATGGGGATTCAAGAATGGTTTAAATTTTGAATTGGACCCAGTAGGTGGCGCTGCAATCGATTTCTTTAATTTTTACCTCTAGTAAAGTATAAAAAGCATAAAAAATAACCAACTCCCGACAAAAACACTCTAAAAGTAAAAAATAATATGTTTTGATCCATTTAGTACGAATATTTTGACCCAAACCCTCATCGTGTCCGAGGACTGCAAATAAATAAAAAAATTACAAAAAATTGCGATCTCCCGAGGCGACGACGAATGTAAATTTTAAAGTATCCTATCTAGCTGTGCAAGCCCTTAACTGGGGCCCCAGGGTTGCTACAAATGAGCTGGGCAACTTCGTTCTTTCGAGATATCGGTACAAGAACACGTTCAAAGTGAAAGGAAACTCTTTTATATTAAGTGGTAATTAAGTATTCTGCTATCTAATTAGCTACAACGAGTTAACTTTTTATTTGTAAAAAGTTCTATTAACGGCACGTAACTTTTGGTTTAACGTGGTCCTATTGAAAGAGTGTGGTATTTTCCTAGATAGAAAAATAATAACTACGTACATATTTGGTACGAAAGTAAGATTTTCTAAAAAATTGAACACGCAGTTTTTATCTTTCCAAATCAATAAAAAGTAGCAAAGAGAAAGCGCATCATTATACAGTAGTGGGGGCCGGTGACGTCACTTGTTGATAAAAGTGTACCTACCAATGCGTGACGTCACGCGTTTCAACGCACGGATGATTAATATAAGCTGTTATGGTGTACAATAAAGAATTAAAGATTAAAGATGATTTCCAAATTGTAGTGAAATTAAAAGTTCTTAAATTAATTTGATTTTAGGTTTTATTTTTTCTAAATAACCTCAGTATTGAGACGAACAAAACGAAAAATGCAAATCAGTCAAGCAATTGTCGGTTTTTGCAAGACGCCTTTATACGCCTTATTTTTTTTTTTTTTATCTTATCACATGCGTTACAAACTTTAATCTTAAAATAACATTTGCCAAACTGTAAAGTAGTTCGGCGGTCAGTAGGCTCTCGTGGATTTGCACGAGGTCTTACTAACAACATAAATGTGTAATCAAAATCTAAGTTTAATCTAAATTGGCTAAATGAAGCTAAGGCTAAATAAGACTTCATTCTTGCTACTTGTTTAAGGTCGTCTTGTTAGCCATGGATTTTACTATTGTTATAACGATTATATGCTTAATGTTTAATTTTGATGGCCCTGATTTATCACTTGTGGCGTCGAGTCACAGATCTTTTTATTAAATTCTACCCTCTGCACGTGTAAGCGGGCACACCCTTCATGTCTGGAGGCTTATTTAGTTTGATTTGATATTGTTTTTATGCTTGAGTTTGTCTGTTTATGCTGGCATAATGGAGTGTGCTAGCTTACAAGTAGCGAATTATTAGTTTTCTTTGTAAGAATACTGACTACTTACATACCTTTGTATAAGTGATAGTTCTTATAACTCAACAGACAGATGTGTTGCTGGGGAGTTTGTTGCGCCACTTCTTCTTCCCAGCTAAAACACTAGGAAGTGGTGACGGTCGGGCGTTTTGGGGGACTGTCTTTATGTAGAACTTTGACGTTCAAAAAGTGCTGGCACTCAGTAATTTGAATAAATGACTTTTGAATTTGAATTTGANAGCTTGTAACTCGTTACCGTCATCTATGATTCACAGCAAAACAAAATGTATTTAGTAAAAAGTGTCTTAACGTGTTTACATTATGACGACTATTCCATGAGCAAGAATCTTACCTTGCCGTAACACAGCCCTTGACTAGCACGGGAGGTAAAGAACTTTTCTCTGTATACCGTCATCGGGCATTTATTATTTTATCAATTATGTGAAACATTGCTTTACTTGTGATAGCATTATTATAATTTAGCTGTTCTTCTACTCCCCTTGCTACTTGTTACAGATAAGTCCTAACTTAGTGTAGTTGAACGTAAGTGAGTGTGCCCTATACTATGTAAATATGTATTACCGGTGTACTGTAACCTAAACTTATGGCCAGTAAAACTATTATTATTATTATTAAGAGTAAGGCTAAATGGCTGTTCAAGCAACAACTTCGTACGTGGATACAAAGTAGTTGCCCACACAACCACAGCTTACATATACAACATACATAATACAACTATGGACACATAGACAAATATTATGTTATACAGATAAATATTCCTACATAGATGTATAATTATACGTATGTAGGTATTTTTCACTATACCTACAGTGAAAAATACAGTAAGTAAATACTGTTTATCTACTGGCACATCTGTAATACTCTTGCAACACAAGTGCTCATACATTATTATTGCACAGCTAGCCAACCACAGCCATCGGTCGCCACAGCGCTCATTACAGGCTGCTAAACCAAACAAATTGGCTGCAGGAAATCATAATCTAACATTCAATTGATTTGATTTCCAAAATTAGTGTGCGGGTGTGCTTTTGAGGCCGCTGGAACTGTGTGAACAGACGTGGCTAGTCGTTTGTGGGTAATTTAAATGGATGTTCTTTGATTAGAGTGCAACACTGTCCGTGGCATTATTATAGTATCACAGTTTGTTTTCCGCGAATGTATAAAGGTATGCGAAACATTGTGTAAAGTCCCGCAAACCTCTATAGAAAAGGGAGGATCTTCCGATCAGACGGGAGTTGTGTCTGGTGCGGAACTGCCCAATGGTTGATTTTGGGCTGTTATATATGTTCAAATCGCACGGAAAACTCTGATATCACGATGCAGAATTTCTTTGACGTAGTTAGTTGCTGGCGGTATAAATGTCGCTACATTAGTTTTTTTTGTGGCGGTATCAATGCCACGACAAATGCAACATAATTTTCTCTGTAAGGAGTCTGCTGTAAGACCGACTGGAAAGGCGTTCATAAAATGGACCTGGGAAAGGCCACGGACGTCCGCTCAATGAGTCGCAAGCAAGAGGGACACCTGTGTCCAGCAATGGACATCTTTCGCCAAAAATGATGTTGAAGGCTGAGTCAGCCCTGTGGATTGATATTAAAAAGGCTGCGTCTAAATTTTCCTTAAGCGTAAATCCGAAAGCACTACTTAAAAGCCTGTCATTCATGGTACTTATAGAACTCATAATAATTATGACGAAGACAAACTTCGCCATAATTATTATGAGTTCTCTTAATCAGAAAGAGTTTTACAAAACATCATATTTATTAGTATATTATTTTAGTATACGTATTTGTATTTTATTACTATTGTTACCTGCTTGGGGTTCGTGAAAATAAAAACAGCCGATTAAATAACCAAAATGACACTAATTAAACAACACTAATTACAACTTTAAACTCACTAATTATAAAACAGAACTTCACTACGATCATTTAAATCGCACTTAAAGATCGTTTCCGAAGTATTCCCATGTATCGCATTCCAATACTGACTCGGTCGCAGGCTAAGCGGTCCTTATAAAGGTCAGTTAATTTCAGAACCTTCCACTGTCAAAACATCTGGAAAGTTTGCCTAAATACCGGTCCCGACTGACCAGATGTTGAGAACCCAAGAATGTTCTAACATAAAAAAGACTAAAAGGTACTTGTCTCTACTAGTTCTGCTTCTCGATACTAGATGACGCTAGTAGTAACTAATGTCGTTATGTTCCCGGCATAAATTCTGGCGCGTAACAGTATTATAACATATGCTATTTTTATATTCTTTCCGAAACAAAATTCTATTTTGAATTTTATTTTTTCGTGGTACACCTACCACAGTGTAGTATTTTTAACAGACTGGTAGATAAATAATCCCTTGTTTCAATGCAACAAGGGAGGGCCACACTATTTGAAATAAAGTTTAAATAAATAAGGCTGGTGCGAGTCAAAATATTACCAAGTCACAAAGAGATTTAAAAATAAAAGTATGACTTTAATGTGTTTGCCAAGTCAGGTTTTAATAAGGTACAATATCGTTGATGTGTGCTTACCAAGGCCGCCTAGGCCAATTTATACATACGTCTCTATTATTTTTAAAAGCATTTTGTTTTCCTTGTTGCAGACGAAAATTGCGTGAACTACCTTTATGCGTCCAACTGCCAGTCATATACTCCACAAACTATACTCATATTTCCCTTAGGACTCCCTACCAATCACAATATTTCCATACTGTACACACGTACCACATAGGGTTTACTAGTATTCGCTTCTACCCTCAGTGGATATTTTAATTATAAATGGCACATAAAAGAAAATCTTCTATATTGTAAGGAAGAAAAGTTGAGTTAGATTACTATTGGCCGACAGGCTGCTTTGCATGTTAAATAAGTAGTTCATCAATCAATCAACGTACCTAAACTTGTCCCACTGATATATTGGGATCAGTTTCAGTCTCACCTGTTAAAGCTAAATACTAATTAAGTAACACAAAACTTCTTGGCTAGACTGGTGTTTGATTTTCTGGCTTCTGAATGCACGTAACGAAAAATCTACGAAAATCAAAATGTCAAACAAAAAATTACAGCCGTTTACCGTTCATTTCGAGGCATGGAGGAGGTATGGAATGAAGGTGTGTATTGGATAGAATGAATCTTATCAATCTACTGGTTGTTACTGAATAACGCCATAACAGCTGAACGGATCTTGATGAAATTCGGCACAGAGGTAGATTATAGTTTGAAATAACACATAGGATACTTTTTATCCTAAAAGTCTGTTCCCTTGGGATAATTTTTGACATTCGCGCGGGCGGCAGCTAGTAATACCATATAGGGTATAATTGTGGAACTTCCTTATTCTACGTATCTTTAGAAAGTCACTTTACATTTTCCTCTTAGAAGTTGCTGCTTAAAAACTTGCAATTGTAAACCTTAGGTGGTAATACATGCTAACATATTTTGATCGTAACGAAAGAAAAAAAAAATGTCCACACAGAGGTGCGTTAACTTCGATTTCTGTACTATATACTCTAGCATAGTATTGCTAATAAATAGAATAAGAAAATTCCACTATTTGCTAAAAACGGTTGCAAAATATTCCGCTGGCATAATTTACACCGACGCGTAACAGTGAATGGAAATTAAAATGGTTAATCTAACCACATCGTACGTATGCTAAAAACCGCGGGCGACAGCTAATAATATCTAAATACGCCTATTATCCACATCTATTCCAAGAGCTGGAGAACTCTTGCAGTACTTACAAAATAGCCACCTAAAATAGATTTAAACTATCTGGTAACAGAAAACAAGCACATCAACACCCAAGTGACGTCACAAGAGTTACGTAAACTAGTCAACATTAGCTTTAGCGAGCGCATTTAGTCATAATGATTGTTCTCCGTTCACAATTTATTTGGTCAGTGGTTTTCGGTTCACGGAAACGAAAATGTACTGCGTGTGTTGAAAACTCATTGCCTAATGGTAATTTAGTTCGGTGATGAGATTTTCCGAGGCTTTTATAGAGCCATGATTAAATATTGGGCTGGGATGGTTTTGGTTGACTTCACAGACATTCAGTTGAGCTTATAGAAGTTTATTGCTGGACTCAGGCTTTTCTTTTTGTATCCTCTGCCTTACAATTCCTACAACAATAATTGTCAAAATGTGTAATGAATTTACTTTAGTTTACTTTACTATCCAAATTCATTATTTGGCGTACGCTGAGAAAACTATTGATGATACATAAAAATGATGTACTACATGATTGAAGCACTTATTATTATTACCTATAAAAATGTCCGCGAGGGTCTAACTATTATGATTAAGTCACAATTATCGCTTTTTGTTCAAATTATTCAATCAAAACCCGGGTGGAATGGAATAGTGGTGATTTTGGTAATCACTTTAAATTATTCACATCGGACCTCCGTTTAAAAGTCACGACGGGTATAAAAATGCTCTAAGTAAGAAAAATGTTGCGGTGTGAGCGCAACATTTGAATCTTAATGCTTGGTCCGATGAAGTTGGAATACGGGAATTGTGATGTCGATAAAAAAAAAATAAGAATAACAGATGGTTCGAAAATCAACCCTTAAAGGGGTGAAAAGGGGTGATGAAGTTTTTAGGGGAAGACATTATTGCTTGCTTCAATTTACGTGGAACATGGTATGAACAAACTAAAATTGGGATAATTGAAACAGATTTAACAATTTATCCATAATCATCCCCTGACGGGGTGAACGGGGTGAACAGTTGCTTTGAGCCTGAGACCACAGAATCAGCAGCAGAAATGGCTGGGTAATTAATGAAAATCGTTGTGCTTAACTTTTCAAAACTAACCTTTAAAAGGAAGTAGTGGGGGCGTTGAAGTTTGTAGAGTTCGTAATAAATCCGCACGGACGCAGTCCCGGGCGAAGTGCTAGTCTAGTATAAGTAAGCTATAACCTAAACATTTTTTTGTTGTTTAATACTTCTTGTTGCAATGTATAAACAAACATAACACTTGTCTAAAACTTCAAAGATATATGACGAAGCTTTTACTTACGGTACACCGGGTAAACTGCAAGTTTACTGTTAGGAAATAAGTTCAAGTTTCTCTTAGATCCTTTCAATGTATGAAGTATTTAAATAGTCTTGGTACACGCATGCTGACTGTTTATGGAAAACTCCTTCATAATTCCAAACTACGTGGTTATAAAAGCCGGTTCTTAGCTGCCTTTAATCAAAATTAAAACTTAAAAAGATAGCGCGTAACTAAACGTTCAACGCATCAAGTAAATGCTAGCACAATTTGTGTTCAGGCAAAGGTCGCGCAGACAGGCAACTAAACTGTCCCGTTTTAGTACGTCGCGACGCTGCTATCTCGGAATTCTATCACTATCTACAAACCCCTCCTATTTAATGAATACTGGAAGTCTTAAAATTCCGTTGAAGAGACAATATATCTGAAGAAGGTCGCCTGTTTAGTACTGTTGAATATTCGCAGTGTTTTTGGCATTTCGTTCTGATATTTGCATATTTAGAGCATTTGCAGAGGTTTAATTTATATTTGTGCGTATTTGTCATTTATGTGACTTCTCTTTGATATTAATGTAGTCCATTCAGACGCATTTTTTGAGGCAATCAAAAATCTGAGATCAAGTGCTTTGAGAAATCTTAAGATTTCAGAAGGATACACGTAAGTTCCATACACTTTTTACACATCGCAAACACTTTGATCCGGGGCCATCCGTTTGCCATAAAGCAAACGGATGGCCCTCTTCTTCTATGTTCGAGTACCTTGACTGACATACAACAGAGCCCATTTCCTTCAGCCCTCTTTTACGAGTGTCACAAGGACTCAACTCCTAAATATACTTAGCTTCGACGCTTTTTCTTAGTTCCCTAGTCACACAAGTTAATATTCTTATCAGTTTATTGGAATAATACTCTATCTGGGGCAGCCTTAAACGCAAGAAAGCGGAAAGATTGCTAATCAGGTTTCAAGCGCCGTATTAAAAGAAATATACAGTGATTTGGCAACCAATTTAGCTCGCGTGACACACAACGGTAAAACTTTGTTCGTAATATAAAAATGTAAAAGAAAATCGGCAGTACTAGTTTCTTGATAAGTTTTTTTACAAAGGAGATTTTTATTTCATTCCTCGTGTTTCTGTAATGGTTTTCAGTTTGACCAGTCATTACAGATGAAGGACTTTGTTAGTAGAATTATTTGCACATTAGGACCATTTGTGAACAAGTACCCTTTAAAGTACGGGTCATAATGATCAAGTAGTAACTTTTATAGCTGTTAGTTGTTCACTGTTCAGGTCTTTTTGCACACATTAAGGGGAGCTTTAGCCGTTAGGACATTGTTGTCAGCCTGGAATTTGATTTCTCCCCAAATAAAAAAGAAACCTGATTAAATTAAATCGCAGTTGACTCCGGCGAAGATGATGTAGTGATCTATTTACGTTTATGGGTCAAACTTGGCCGAAATGGTTTCTACGGAGAAACAGAAGAAACCTTAATCCAGAAGTAGGACACAGTTGGTGTCCTCGTAGGTTAAGAAAATAAACGAGCCAGTGTGTAAAGTCAAGTCAAAGTCAAAGTCAAAGTCAAAACGTTTATTTCAATTAGGCCATTAAACGGCACTTTTGAACGTCATCGTTTACAGTTCAGTAAAATTATAATTTTACATTAGTAAAGTGACTCTACTGTAAAGGATGTGTAACATCTGACCACTGCGCGCGCTCATTGGTCGAATCGAAAAGGGCACGCTAATTGGTCAAATCACATAGCGCGTGCTTCCTCGGCTTCCTGTTACACACTTCCGTCCCATTTCACGAAATCACTCCCACAGATTGCAGAAAAGCGAGAGAAAAGATGTCACATCAAAAAAAGTCCCTTTGATTTTGAGAAGAGGCCGAAGTCATATACCTCGCTAATTAGCCGTCGTCCTAAGACGCAGTTAATTTAAAAAACTTTAACAAACAAGTCAACTTCAAAGAAAACTAAAGTCAGGGCGTAATTTTAATGTTTAAAGTTTAAACACCTACAAAATTTTTGAAAATGTTTTGCATTTTGTAATTCTTTTGAAACTCATCACAGCATTTGATTTTTGTTGTGAATATTAGCTTTATCAAACACCATTCCTTCCAAACAAATTTATTAGACCAGCTTTTATGTAAATAGTTGCCAAACTCTAATGAGTTTTTAACTAGTTTTGCTCACAAACGAAACAATTTCTGCAAAATACAGATAAAACTGTTTATTAATTACCTTTATCTTTTTGAAAACATATCTATAGCCCTACTTTTTGTGAGACTGTTGACAGAACAATATTTTCTTTTTCTGGTTCCAACTTTTCCGAGGAAGCTAATAAACTGCAACACAATCAATCTACATAATATGATTACACCAATTCTTTGCAAAATAAATTCCATGAAAACTCGTTCCCAATACAATGTATTTTGGTATTCCCAATAAAAAAAAATAATGGAAAATGTGTCAAGAAAAGCTTTTGTGAAAATTGGATGTAACTCGGTAACATCTTTGATCTCATCTCCATAATTTTGAATTACGTACCAACCAATTATGAGGCAGCGTGGAATACATTCAAAAAGAATCGTTTGTTATTTTACAACACGAAATCTCGTTATCACGATAAATACAATTCCTCCTAATCGAATTTTTATCGCTCAAAACGAGTTTACCATTTTCTTCAACGAATTCAATAAGCCCTGTGAGGGTAACTCGAAAAACAAGCCGACCTAAATCTGGCATTGACGGCAAACTCAAAATATGACAAGCCAAGTCATTTAACTTTGTTTATTTCCCTAGGCACTTGAATTCAAAGCCGTTGACTGGTAGAGATCTGGAGAACATATTTTGTTGACGAGAAAAACAATAAGTAAGGGTTGATTTGAAAGAGCTTCCAACACGCGTTGGAGGAATCTATTAACGGTTAACTTTGAAAAAAAATAAATGATGCCTGGAAAAAAATGGCTGGTCATCGAAAAATAACCCTGAATGTTTCTAGGTCACAAAGTTTTAACAAGGAAAGGTCTGGTCATTTGTGTTCCAGACATAGTAAAATTATGTAGTTCATTAATTGGGGCTTCATTTGGCTGCAAAACTAATCGATAATTCTCGAGAGTCCAGTCATGAATTTGGACATAAAAAAAAAATCAAAACCGGCCAAGTGCGTGTCGGACCACGCACAGTGTAGGGTTCCGTAGTTACCTGTCTCCTGAACAATGCCAGAAAAATAATAAAAGATACTTAACTATTATTACATTACAAAGTTACAAATGCACTTGGTTTTAAGTCATTTTCTATGGAAACATTATTAGATTTTTTTACTTACCTATTGTACTTCCATTATACTTCCATTATATTAGTTGGTCGACTATTAACTCATTAAGCCTGGATAGCGGTGATAGTTTTCCTCCTAAATTCGTTACATAATAATATGCTTCTACTAAGATTTTTTTTACGTCTCCAAAAACAACCGTTTAACTGGCAGAGGATCTATACTTCTATAGTAGAGTATAGCCAGCTAAACGGTTGTTTTTCTAACGGTTGTCTTGAGTCTAACAAAAATTAGCACTTTAAACCTTAATATTTCGCAAATGGATCCTTGGATAGAAAAATGGTTTTAGCCCCTCAATATTTTTAAACGACCTATCTAACGCCACCCACAACATGGGCTAGACGAAAAAAAAATTCATCGCCACTTTACAAGTAGCGGGGCCACCCTAAAAAAATGTATTTCAAGATTTTACTTTACTACGTTGTTGTCGTGATTAATATGTATACACATCCCAAATTTCAACTTTCTAGCGCTTAGCGTCTCTGAGCTAAACCGCGGACGGACAGACAGACATGGCGAAACTATAAGGGTTCCTTGTTGACTACGGAACCCTAAAAAGGACACACATTTACTCCTACGTCAGTAATAATAAAGGAGCTACTCTTTCTATTTTACGTATAGGACGAAAGTCAATCAGTTGTTCCCGTTCTGTAAACACGTCACTATCTTTTACGGCTTGTGTTCATTAGTAGAGATGGGGTAGTGTAATTGATTGGTTGTCCGTCTCGCTTGTAGACTCTGAATGCCGGTTGTAGCTTCGAGTTAAATAGCAGCTGTGCTGTGTTTAGCATCGAACCGCTTAGAAAACGTGCTCAGATACTGACAATTACTCGTACAATAAGTATTCACCATTATGCACACCATTTATGCCCGGAGGCAGTTTGGTTTACTTGTTAATGCTTGAGTTTGTCTATTTCTGATGGCTTAATGGAATGTGCTAGCTACCAAGTGTCAATTAATTTCATTTAATTTGATTTACAGTTTGAATATTTTATTTTCTGTGTCATGTATTGTCAAATACTTTCCATACTATTGTATAAATTCAAGTTTTTAAAAGCTTAACAGACAGATATTGTGTTGCTGGGGAGTTTGTTGCGCCACTTCTTCTTCCCAGTTACAACACTAGGAAGTGGTGACGGGGAGACTGTCTTTATGTAGAACTTTGACGTTCAAAAAGTGCTGGCACTCAGCCTAATTTGAAAAAATGACTTTTGAATTTTGAATTCAAACATATGATGACGACTTTGTCGCAAAAAAAGATTTACAATCTGTCCTTCAAATCTTTTGATAAGTTTTTTATATTAGTGCATATGCTAGAAACGCTAAACATCTGCGTGGCTGCTATGCCAAATTTTTTTTCAGCTCTGGTTTTTCATATTTGTCAGGATAGCAGTGACATTAAATAGCAGGCGACATCCCAGCAGACTGAGATGAAGATAGGTACAACTCCTTCCAAAAAACTGGCCTACAATGGCAGAAATTAACGTGTTTGGAAAAAGGAGAGGGAAACTTTTGCCCAGCAATGGGACCATATAAGCTTATAAGACAGACACAGAAAAAAAACGGTTGAAAATTAGAAATAAGAAGTCGAATCAAAACAAAAGCATTCAAAGAATTGCCTTAATGTGAACATAAGTTTACTTAAAGCACCTTTACATTCACCGACCGCGCCTTTCCACGATCCCCGTATCAGCTACTGCATCAGTTGCTGCAACGCCACGCAACGTAGCGGAACGCAAACTATCGCGATGCGATCGGCATTCGCAGATAACTACGTGCCTTTCGCAACGTTGCGCTTTGCATTGAAACCTTCGCTGTTCACTTGTTACTCAGGCATTTTTACTGCGAAAGCCGAAACGAGATCAATCTGATACCGCTGTTGAAAGTGTACACAGTGAGTTGTGACGTTTAAAAGGGTACAGGTTAGTTTGGTGTTTTAGCAATTTTGATGTACCATAATATTTGTAGTTTATGTAAGCCGGATATTTCAAAGTCAAGTCAAATTAACGTGATGGAAATTTCAAATAATTAAATTAAATGCAGAGGAATACCAAGGATTAGAGGATGGACTGTGTGAGGAATTACGTGAAAGAAATGGGTGTGAATTGGTTGATAGGGGAGAATGTAAGAAAACGGGTTGCGCCGAACCTAAGTAAAATGGGAGCAGAAAGACGATGATGATGAGAACTGAAGATTAATGCTTTCAGGGTTCCCGTACTTGAAGGCTAACCAACGGAACCCTATTACTAAGCCTCCGCAGTGCGTTCGTCTGACAGCGGGCTGTGTCTCATGAACCGTTAAGTATAGTAATAAGTAGACAGTTGAAATTATAACTAAGTGTAAGTGTGTATTTCTATTGCACTTTAACAGCAAATACTAAAATAAAATAAAAAACAAAATGGGTGTCCATATTAGAAACGTGATTATTCCGATTTATGATACGGAACCCTTCGTGTGTATGATAACATACTTTTAGAAAAGTAAGAACTCGAATTATTCCACTAATTAAATAGCATATTGCACAAATCTAGGCTCAACAAGAACCGCATTTAGGAATAAATTATCAAGTGTAAATTGGTTTGGAATAATTCATAAGCTGTGTCAGGTTTCTGGTCCGACGCTTTGATGTACCATCTGTTATTAATACGAAGGTCAATATAGGTCGTTGGTTCAATGTAAGAGAGTACTCAGCTAGGATATAACAGAAATATATGCCTATCAACTAAGGGGACAATAGCAGTCTTAGCACTTAGTTTGTTAGCTAGTCTTGGCGCAGGGGGGGTCGCACCAGGCGGCGGCCGAAGTGATGACACGCGGGGTTGCGACAGTCGTTGAGAGGATCCGGCAATTGGGTCTCGAGGTGGCCCTGCACAAGTCCGAAGCCATGTGTTTTTATGGTTCTCGGAACGGGCCACCAATGGGATCCCTAACCTGGGGCTCGTTCTCGACAGCCGATGGAACTTCCAGGAGCAATTCCGACGTTTGGCTCCAAGACTGGAGCGGGCCGGGGCTGCCTTCAAGCGGCTCCTGCCCAATCTAGGGGGTCCAAACGCCTCCTGCCGGAGGCTCTATGCGGGGATCGTGCGGTCCATGGCCCTTTATGGGGCCCCAGTGTGGGCACTTATGTTGAAGGGGTGACCTACCCGCCAGCTCAACGCGTCCCAAAGGGTCTTGACCATCCGGATGGCCCAGGGATACCGCACGGTCTCCGGCGAGGCGGCGAGCCTCCTTGCCGGATTAACGCCATGGGATCTGGAGGCGAGAGCCCTCGCGCACGTTTACGCGTGGCGCGTGGAGGCGCTTCGCCGGGGCGAAACTCCGCTGCCGCGGCAAATTGCATCGCGGCGGACGGAGCTCCGGCAGGATACCATGGCGATATGGAAACGGCGACTGTCGCAACCCAGCGCTGGGCACGCCACAATTGCGGCGATAAGACCCCTCTTTGAGGAGTGGCTGGAGAGGCGCTACGGCGTCCTCACCTTCCGCCTGACGCAGGTACTAACCGGACACGGCTGTTTCGGGAGGTACCTGTTTCGGATTAAGCGGGAGGACACGCCCGGGTGTCAGCACTGTGAGGATCGCCCGGAGGACACGGTGGAGCATACGGTGGAGATCTGCCCTGCTTGGGCTGAGCACCGCCGTGTCCTCGTCGAGGCGATCGGCGGCGGCAACCTCTCGCGTCCGGCCCTGGTTGAATCCATGGTCCGGAGCGAGGAGGCTTGGGAAGCGGTCACCTCCTTCTGCGAAGCAGTAATGCTAGCGAAGGAGGAGGCGGGCCACGCGAGGGAAAGGCAAGGCCTTCGCCCCAACCGCCGCAACAGGAGAAGACGCCCCGGGCGTCGGGAGTCGCAGGGCGATCCCCGGCCACCGTAGGCGCGGGCCTGCGGACGGCGAGCATTGGGTGGCTCTCCGTCCGATCACTACCAGGCCCGGATCGATGGCGCGTTGTGTTTCACGCACGCCTCAAAGAGATGTCAGCATAAAAGACGGGGCCCGCTAGGGCCAGAGCCTGCCAGGGTTGCGGAATTTGTTCAAAAAAGTCATCGCGGCCCTGGAACGCAAAGGGCTTTAGAAGGAACAACAAATTGATCTCTCATATTTTCTTTTAAACTGTCCGCCGTAAAACAACAATCTTTACTCAGTCTTTTTAGCTCCGAGAAGTACGTCGCGATATTTTCACCAGGTTTTTGAATCCGTTGCCGAAATTTGAACCTCTCAGCGAGCATACACGGTTTGGGGTTTAAGTGTCCTTTCATTACCGCTATTAACTTCGAATAAGTCTTTGTGGATGGTTTAACGGGTGTGCATAAATTAACCATTAACTCATATGCACTATTACCAATGACAGTAATTAAAGTTGCGACTTTTAATTCACTTTTTACACTATTGGCAATAAAGTATTGATCTAATCGATCCACATACGTGTCCCAATTGTCTTTCGTTAGGTCAAACGCACCGATCTTTCCAACCGCCATTTTAAGTCCGTTATTCAACTTCACACCGCACAGTTCGTACACGAAAAAAAAAAAAAAATTCCACAGCACCTTTAGAGTTTCCTGGTCGCAACATAAAATAATTTACACGCGTGAAATCACTTAATCGTCGCCACTGAGGGATCTCTGGACACTGGGAACCCCGGGAAATCGGCTGCAGTAAAACCACGTCAATCGCGTAACAGATTTATTGAGAGACTGGCTCACACATGCAAGGTTGAACATACCCACTTATTGCATAGAATATATAATATAGAAATACCTACATCACAGATGGGTTTTAGTCAGTAAGAGTCTGACACGCCCTTCCGCTCCACCCAGAGCGGAAGAAGTCATTTGATGATTTCCCATCCTTAAAAAAAAAAAAGCACTTAGTTTGTTGCATTGCTAGCTTTTAGCCAGCGATTAAGGCCTCGTAAAAGTCGAATATTATCCAATGGAGCATTTACCGGGATAAAAAGTACCTTTTAGGTTTTCGTACCCAAAGGGTAATCAACGGAACCCTGTTACTAAGCCTCCGTTCTCCATTCGTCCGTCTGATTATATCAGCAGGCTGTATTTCTATTGCCGCTATAACAACAAATAATATAAATTAAATTAAAAATCCCATACAAGAAACGTGTTTTTTTGGCTTGTAATACGGAACCCTTCGTGTGAGAGTCCGCCTCGCACTTGGCCGGTTTTTTCCTAATCCATGTTATGGCCTACTCGCGCGCCAACTTACATTGTCATTCGTATAAGCACTGGTCCGTGATTGTTTTCAATAAACATGAAAACTAGGCGTTGGAAATAGTATTAATATATTAATAGTAATAGTAGTATTTTTTTAAGATTTATTTAATCTCTAAATTAGTATGAAAGATAAATAAATAAAGAGAATAGTATTAAATTAATAATAGTATTCGAATATAAATAGCATTAATGAAACCGGCTAGAAAACTTTTGGTATAGATTGAAATGTCGTGAACTATGAAAATAGAGTACGGACTAACTTTTCCAATCGGAGTAAAAAAACCAGCAAGGAAAGTAACAAAACGTCCCTAAATTAATTAAAATAACCTAAAAAAAAATTTTTTGACGTGTCAACGTCTAATCAATCTATGAACGCCTGCTGCAAGCACGATAAAGGATGACTCATTGTAACTTTACGATCGAAGCGAGAGCGTTACATGATTCAATTTTATTCATAAAAGTATGCAATCATATCATCAATCTTTTGTTGTGACGTTGTCACTTTAAACTATCGTCCGTAAACCGACTTTACAGACAACCAATTTTTATGACAGAATATATACCAAATGATAAGTTTAAATATTGATTAGTAAATTCTTTATTCAAACCTACCGAGAATTAGAATTTAGAAACTGCTAAAAAGTACGGTCGGCTCGGCTGCCAGACAAATTCAGCTGAACTGCCTATCTATAATCAGACCTAAATAAATAATTTTCATTTTATTAGCCTAACATTAAGCAATGTTAAACCTTATTTTGTGCTGAAGCAATTTGTCCAATCAAAAATCATTGTTTATGTGCAGTATACTACAAATACTAATTTACCTCCCTTTCCAAAATAGAGTGGTAAATTATGCGAGCTTCTGAACTACCAGCGTGAACATTGCAACTAATCTTCGTTTGTAGTTCCCTAACTGAAAATCACATTGCATTATCTACCTATTATAAGGTTAGGAAGACATTTCGTTAGTTTTTGCTTACAACATCTTATACATATATTTATACTACTAGTAGTCTTATTAAAAAAAATCCTTCTTCAAATACTGATAAGCAGATTCTTAATTCAAATTTATTCAAATTAAGTATTGGCTTATTCATTCAAAATCTAACCGGGATGATTAGTGTAAATTCTGAATAGTGGATTCAATAAGCGTAAATATTTTATGTAAACTTTTCGATAATATTCGTACGAGAAACTGTCTTAATGTGTTATCATTATCATAATAATATTTAGAAACCGTATACTTTCTAAGAGAAAATTGTATTAAATCCTGGTTGAGCTCTTTACCAATGCTCAACGCTCAGCAAATAATGGTCCCAGCGTTAGGGGAATGCGCTCGACCTATAATTGTCTCCACTGTTTGTGCAGTCAGTTCAAGCATGAAGTTTGCTGTGAATAAATATCGCTAGGAAATCGACTGAACCATTGTTTTCTGAAGCAATGCACTTAAGATAATATTCTTGTTTAGATATCAAAACAGCTAATGCTGGTACCTACTATAAAATAAACGAAAATTATATTTTTGGCTTATCCCCGGATTTCCGAAAGAAATTATATTGAAGTGATATGATTGGCTGCTAAAATTGTATGCAACCAACTGAAGCAGCTAACACATGTTGGCAATTTGTTTCATTTATTCAGTCATAACTTTGGTTCTAAAAATTAGGCTTACTGTAGATAGAACCAAAATACTGAATGAAGACTTGCTTATCTTTATCCGGGATATTTTTTGGATAAAAGTATCTAGTTCTGCGTTTAAACCATTTTTTAGCAAGGGATGATCTAATAAAATTAAAAAGAAAAGGATTCGCTGCATACTACATGTATATTCTTATAACCCTATAGAAAGTACAACACCGGCAGTATTGATGTTCATTGAATAATCATTGTTGCATTAGGTCCACCTGTGTATTGCAACTGACATCATCATCATCATCATATCAGCCAAAAGACGTCCACTACTGGACATAGGCCTCCCACAAGTGTCGCCACAAAAACCGGTTCTGTGCATCTCGCATCCATCAGCTACTTGCGACCTTCACCCGGTCATCGGTCCACCTTGTGGGAGGCCTTCCAACGCGGCATCTTCCGGTACGCGGTCGCCACTCCAGAACTTTCCAGCCCCATCGATCTTCTGATGAGGCTCATTGTGAGCGACCACGTTTCAATTTCATGTCACAAAACATAACTTTAAATAAATAAAAATAGGGAAATTTTATTTTTTGCTGAACCGACTAACGAATTTGATGCAGCCAATCTTCTATGTCTCAATCAACACAAAGCCAACAATAGCCCATCTATATTATTATATTCCAAAAAATATCGGGAGCTTTTATGAACCAAATCGTAATAAAAACTGAAAAAAAAAACGATTTAGGTACTTGTCATCAATATGCATTATTGAAGCTGAAAGGTTGTGAATAAAACTTGTTCCTACGGTAGAAATTCAATAAAATATTTTATGCCTGCTTTCTTATTATTAGGAACTTATAGCTAGTGGCACTAGGTTGAATTTTATCGTCATCGTAAAATAGAGAATGTGATAAGTACTGAAGGATATACTCATAAATTCTAGCTGAAAGATTTCGATGAAGTAAGTTTTTGTAAAACTCATTGAAACGTTCCTTTATAATATTTCACATAAACATATATTTAAATATTTATATTAATAAAAACAATTATATTATTTTATATTTTCAAACTAATTCACGAGGCGGTTCCTTATCATTTTAACTAACTATAAATAACCCCAACACACAATAATGCATAAAATTTACTTTTAATGGCACCTTCTCCTAGAAAGGAAAAGCTATTAAACAAATTTAGGTATACACTGGATTCTGCCTGCAGCTCTGCCCGCGTTTATTTCGGAAATTATCCCAAGGGAACGTAGTCCCGGTACAAATAGGTCATATATGTCCTTCCCCAAGGTCAAATATATCCCTACACTAAAATTCATCAAACTTGGTTTAGCAGTTTATGCGTATGAAATTGTAATAAACAGATAGAAATACGTTCGCATTTATAATCAGATATGGTATGGATTCAGCGTTTCATCGTGAAACGTTCAAATAATAATTCCATTAAAATTAATTACAACACAGTCCATACCGATACCAAAATAGATACCTACATCATCCTTTGTGAATTTAGCTGAGAGAAAAACCCTCACAAAAATGTAATTTCTTTAACCCATTTAAATATTGGGAGCATAAAATTTACTCTTTTTTTTGTAAAACATAATGGAATATCCGAATACTTAAGCATACTCTCAAAACATCTTCCTGTCCTGAATTTTCATTCAACAAAAAATTACGTTCTCTTTAAGGATTCTTACTTGAGCACACGAAAAGTGTTTTTAATAGCGGAGAGATCTTAACGGGGCGGAATTCCGTTTTACAAATATCTTGTTCTAATAAAAAATCCACAAGTACTTAGTATTCGTCTAGAAGCTAAAATCCAGCGTGACACTTAATTAGTGTGGCGCGAACTGGGTAAAGCGGATTGGACAGGCCAGCCAAAACGACTCTTTTTTCAGTTTTTAACCTTTTTACCCCTCTGACGGTAGGTATTCAATTAGTTAAATTAAGCAGCGCAGTTGCTTTGCGCTTACATTTTTTTCATTCAAATCGTTTTTCGCATACGAAATAGTCAAAAAACATCCAGGAAAAGTTTCTTTCAAACTCGACCTCAATTTACGCCGAATTACAATCCTAAAATAATATTTAGAAATGTAGCGATTCGTCGGTTTCAATGTACAAAGTAAAGCATAATAAAGTATTAAAATATTAATTTTATTTATAAAGGATTGGGAAGATAACGGGTTTTGTTAAACATAGTAATTCCCTTAAGAATAGGTAGGAATTTTCATACAGATTTTGTAAATATAAGTTTTACTGGCTGGTTAGCGAATGGACAACTAGAGGCAGTTTTATAAGTATTTCTTTAAATCTTGAAACGTGCCTTTAATCGGTCTTACTGAAATAAATGCTTTGAATTACTGATTATCTATCCACAATTTATGTACCTACTAAAATGTTTGCTTAAGTTTATCTCAACCTTTTTTAAATATCGATATTTTTTTCAAGAATAAGGCCGACTTATGAAATTTCAGTTGCGTTAGAATACGCTTCTTCTTATTTATTTATTTCCAATGAAGCGTGTGAATTGCTATTAAACTAATTAGATAAAATAAACAGTCACTAAGCACTTTCAAATAAATTTATTATGGATCGAGGTACAAGATAGCCCGTCATAACTTTCTATCCTAAGGAGGTAGGCGCGTTAAGTACTATCCTGGCTTTACGCGTAGCTGAAGATGACGCAGGAGCCGAGGAGTTGACCCTGGGTGGTAGATGACCCGCAGGGTTGATGGAAGTGTGCAGATCAGCTTCGTGTGTTGACCGCCAGGTGTCACGGCAGCGGTTTTCTCGGGAAAATGAACCCGGATCTTGAAACCCCAGTACGGGCATAACACACTTATATTATATATTTCATTTAACAATAAGTATTTAATAGCTTATTTAAGAATTAGGAAGTTTAGGGTGAGACTGCACGTGCGACGTCACGCACAAGTATAGTATTAAATATAGTAGAACGCGCGTCTCAATCCCTATAGAACTTATTTAAATAAAAATACTGAATAAATTATAATACGATAATACCAACACGATTTTCGGCCAATAGGATCACAATTTTGCTCATTTCCTGACTCAATTTCGTTATTACAACTTTAGCCCGCAGCTATCACTGAGTGAAAGTTTAATATTTTAATCGGCTTCGATCTTTTTCAGGGGGAAAAGACCTTTTTATGGCGTCCGCGTAATAATGGTTTGACGTATAAATACATGAAGATAAACTATATTTAAGGACGTGGAAGAGGAAAAAATAGGCTATGTAGAAATTATTGGAGTATTATTTTTTCTTATTTATTTATTTATGTCGGACAACATTATAGTACATTTTGTTAGTAGAATGCCTTATAAGTAGTGTTAGTAGTACAAAAAAGGAGAAAAACAAACAGTGAAATAGGTATCTGAGGCGGAAAGTACATGAGAACTATAAGGTAAGCAATAAGCTACCTGACCATTCTCTCCACATAGTGCCTCAGAAAAAGGGAGTAAGGACTCTCCACCACTGTTTTAAGGATGCTATTGCCACTGACCCGCGTTCTCCGCATCCGTGATGCGACTTTTTTGCGAATTACTGCATGGAAGCCGTCAGTTCGGTTCTGAGCAAACATCTCTGATGCGGTACAGTAAGGGCGCGTTCCCACTATGTCGTGACGATTTTATCATTGGACGACTGTCACATACATTTTGTATGGAAAAAATCGTGGACGACGGTTAATCGTGTCGTCCTATATGTGAACATCTCCATTTGAATACACAAACCACGACGCTTTAAACGACACGATAATCTGTCGTCTTTCGGTTCGGTTCTGAGCAAACATCTCTGATGCGGTACAGTAAGGGCGCGTTCCCACTATGTCGTGACGATTTTATCATTGGACGACTGTCACATACATTTTGTATGGAAAAAATCGTGGACGACGGTTAATCGTGTCGTCCTATATGTGAACATCTCCATTTGAATACACAAACCACGACGCTTTAAACGACACGATAATCTGTCGTCTTTCGGTTCGGTTCTGAGCAAACATCTCTGATGCGGTACAGTAAGGGCGCGTTCCCACTATGTCGTGACGATTTTATCATTGGACGACTGTCACATACATTTTGTATGGAAAAAATCGTGGACGACGGTTAATCGTGTCGTCCTATATGTGAACATCTCCATTTGAATACACAAACCACGACGCTTTAAACGACACGATAATCTGTCGTCACAACATAGTGGGAACTCGGCCTAATGGGACAGTTTCAACAGCATCCTAAAAACATTATAATGGACAAAAAGCGCGACAAGAGTGTTTCCAAATCAATCGATCGATGCTGTCAATCGTTATTCAAATGGTTCGAAAGTTTTACCCTCACACAGAAAGACTGATACAATACTAATCGCATGACGTAAATAAAACGTTGATCGATGTCATCAATCGACGATCGTTCGATTAGTGACAAAAAAATCGCCTTTAACATTAGGAGTAGGTAGCCTAATTTATAAAAGCGTTTTTTTTGGTCAGCACAAACTTACTTTCATAGGACCAATTCAAAAAAGTATGAAATTTGAGGCTTTTTTGACAGATTGCGACTGACATACGATTGTGAACTTTGCATAAAAATTAGTAGAAAAATCAACGAGTATTCACACCACCAGGTAAAAACCCGTTCAACATCAACACGGAAACGGACTAATTATTCAAAGGATTAAAAGCCAATTCACACATCACGTTATTGACAAATCCCGTCACCGTTGACGTGAATAAATATTGTTGCATGCATTTTGCGCGATTTGTGCGGTTGCATCGCATTGACAGGCGGCGACAATCCGGGCACGTTCCGACCGTGACGTGTAAATACACCAATAGGGTAGGTAGGGATGTCCAACCCGGGATTTGGTTCGGATTTGTCTGAGTTAACTTACGAGTACGACGCGTTTCCAGCGGTTTTTAAACACTTCGGTATTCGTCGCGCGGTTGATGTTTGTTTATTTACTTTCGTTTTTGGGAGTTCTTTGATTTATGGTTTGTGCTATTTTTAAATTGTAATAAAAATGAAATTGTTATTGAATTTTTTTTTTTAATCTTTATTTATTTAAGGGACTTTTGTGATGACGATGCTGACATCGTCATTAAGTGTACAAAAGTCCATCGTGCTACAACAAATAATTTAACACACTGAACTTAGTCTAATTTCTTAACTACTATAAAGGAGTACAATATCTTTGCTGCTTCACAATGAATGATTTGATTAATTGTGTATTTCCACCGAATTTACTGTACTAACATAGTGTGTAAGTTTTTTACTAATAAACATATGGATTACTGTTGTCCGAAATAAATGTATAATAATAATAATTTGATAAATTGGCGTTCACTATTGTGCAAAACAAATATGCTCACAAATATTATTGAAATAAAGAAGGTTACCTCTTTACACAACTTCATGTATTGCCTTTCTGGAATACGACTCAATCTGGAAAAAAAGAAAAACACATTTAAAGATAAGGCGTACATTTTTGGATCACAATTTGTTTAAGTAGCTAGCGCTAACATCAACATTTTTTATGTCAAAACAAACCTCGGTTAAAAACAGCCGGTTGATTCTGTAAACATGTCGAAGTGAAGGCTTGGGTGAAGTCACCAAGAGGTGAGCTGTCAATCCATATAATCAAGATGTCACGTGGTCACGGAGTGAGCTGTCATTCCATCTTGATTATATGGATTACAGCTCACCTCGTGATCACTTCACCCAAGCCTTCATTCGATATGTTTATAGAATCGACCGGCTGGTTAGTTTGGAGGTTTTGTTTAGATTGCATGTTATTTTTCAACTCAATTTTTAATGATTGCATCAACACTTTCAGTCAAAACAAAACCCCAAATAAAAACAGGTTGTTTTCAATGAAAGAATTCTTTGAAACCAATCTGTTTTTTATTAGGGGGAATTTCTATGCATTGTATGAACCCACCTACATAGGAAGCTGGTGTACACATTGAAAAGAATTCCGCAAAACCAATCTGGAGTTCAACTCTCTTTGCTGCGGCTTGTTCACCGCAGCGGCAACCAAAAAGTGTCTATGAAAGCGTTATTCTGGGTACTCGCGTGATTGATTTTTGCTTGAACAGTGGTATTGCTGACGAACGGTTTAAATCAAACAAACCACTTTTGTTTTTTTTTTCCCTATAAACCATTGGTTTCCGATTGACTCGGCTCAGTCGACGGAAATACTTACCTGATGCTACGGATTTTTCTGCTATCGAGTTGTTAAGAAAACATTAAATAA
Organism: Mamestra configurata; assembly: GCA_002192655.3. NCBI lineage: Eukaryota > Metazoa > Arthropoda > Insecta > Lepidoptera > Noctuidae > Mamestra > Mamestra configurata. Next base: position 101,250 of record NDFZ01004703.1, on the reverse strand, counting down.
TCCTGCAACATTTTTGTAGTGTTATAGTAAGCTATGCCATCTCATGATTCCATTTCCTTGTGTTACGTTACTTGAAGTGGTTTCTCGGTGAGAAAACGGATGGAAAACTCACAAGCTTCCGGGTGGCTATCACATGAGATTTAAAGAAAACTATGTTTATTTTTCCGTACCGCATTGTGATTGTGGTTGTCGTTATATTTCTTAGTTGTTCTTTGTTATGATAATTGTGAATTCTCTTCATCAGTAAAATTATTATATATCATATTTATTAGTTTATTATTTAAGCATTTATATGTATTTTATTAGTATAATATATATTATTTTTGTATTCTTCCCGAAACAAAATTACATTTTAAATTTTATTTGTTGTAAACCTTCTTGTCTTTTTAAACCAAAGGTTGACTGGTAGAGAATGCCTTGATTCATTAAGTCCGCCCATGTACCACTATTGCACATGAAGTTTAAATAAATATTTACGTAGATTTTATTATTGTCTGACAGTTTGAGTACTTTGGCCTAGCCAAATGTCCTTAAGCAGATATTGTTCGCTCGGATCTTTGAGCGCCTCAAAGTTTTGTATTGCTACACGACAACTGAAAATAATGTGCGCTGTCAGATATTTGTGGTGCTTTCCTCAAAAGCCTGCCTCAGACATTAACCAATATGGTTCTCATATGATTTCACCCGACACTTTGACAGAGATTTTGACCTCTGATTTTATTTCGGTGTTTCCTCTCAGGGTATTCAGTTAGAAAAGACCAGGCACATCTAATTTATTTAATAAAACTGACGCGTAAAAGTATTATATTTTTGAACTATTTGAAAAATAAAATACAATAAATCATAGACAAGCGCGCTCCATCTTTGATCACGTCATACATCAAACCCAAATCTTAAGGCTTGTGGCTTACGTTTGACTATTATGTCACCCATCAATAAAAAAATATTTAATAAATATTTTAAAAAAAACTCTGCGAGTAAAATACAGGCGTGTAATGGTAAAAGTTTAAGTTTTCATTTTACTAAATAATCACTGTTTATAATTGTTATTCTGTATCCATTCGTTTTGACAACCCTACTTAAACTACACTTAGAAACGACAGTCAAGAAAGAGCGCTACATGCACATTTCAACTCTCTCACAAACAACTAAATAAATCACCCTACTTTACTTTGTATTGTGCACGCTTTTGTAGAAGATCTACTTTATCTACTGTGAGTGGAACTTGCAATGGAAAGACGTAATAATCAAATGGGAGTTATGTATGTGTTAATGGCGCTTATATGGCATACACCTACTCGTTTATGGCGCTAATTTATGATATGATAGGCTTTATGAAGAGAGAGATAGATATAGTGACAAAAAGAACACTCGACGAAGCCGAACTTAATTTCTTACTTCTAACTTTTTAAACTCGTAGTCCTATATCTCGTCCAAAGGAGTAACATGTCTCTCAGTAACTGTTGTGGAGGTCTGGGTGACTACTGAGTTCACGACTAATAGATTTTTTTATTTGAGATTAGTTTGCTCTTGACTCTAGTCTAGGTCATTGATGACAGATACAAAGTCGACGATGGAGCGAGCTTTACCCACAAGAAGCCTGATCACTCTAAGATTAGGGTAAAGAAGAAGAAGACATGGTGTGCCCCAACCCAAAGAAAAAAGAATAAGCGGAAACAGAATGATGATGGCCGCAAGAGAAGCACTAGATACTAATAATTCAGCTACTTTCGATTAGATTGGAAGCCGACCCAAAAACATTTGGGAAAACGCTGAGCAGATGACATTGATGAATGTACGTATACCTACGTAGTTAATTGACAGGCATGTGTCAATTGACCGACAGTTGCCGATGAAGTAACCCGGATAAGTATCTGCCAACCTTTTTGAACAAGTTTTAACCAACACTACGCATAGAATAAACCAGTATTGATTTATTTAGGCAGAAAACCCAACGTGTACATTGAAGTGTAACTTTCACATTAGCTGATTGTAATTTATGCAACGGATACGCAACCCTTTCACGACTATACATAATAAAATGGCGAGAAACAGTCGACTCTCAAATCAGAGTGAAAGCTTCCGTATTAACAAACAGTATACTTTACACTGTAATATAGGGATGTAATGGAAGATAACTTAGTGAAGGCAAAAATAGAAAAGGAAGTTGCAAAGCTAGATAGATAGAAGGTGAATGGAGTCGGAGATGGAGAAGGAGTTGAAAAATAAGCAGTAAATGCTTTTATATTCAACCTATATTGTTCCAGGTCTAGGCAAAGGCCTGTCTCATTACCTTCCTTGTGTCTGTTATTAATTAATGTGTGTACATTTTTTTTTTATAAAACTAAGTTTCACGTTTACATTATCAGCCCACACTTGCTTGCCTTCTTTCTCTGAGAGGGATTGGGCTGTAATCCGCTACGCAGGCCCGTGCGGATTGGTAGACGTCACATGACTTTGAATTTCAAATTTTGGGACATGGCCATTTCCACTCGATATTTTCCTTGATTATTTTATTATGGTCATCGTGTTGATACGCGGCACCGACCTGGATTCGATCCCACGAATTTCAACTACATAGTAAGTCGGGCTTAGTCGGGGCGTCATTGTAACTACTCGGCCATCATTGCTCCTCAGCTAAATAGCTAGGGCCAACTTTATTTCACAAAAAAAGTTGTAACTTTCTGGGAATTTCTTTGTGGTTATAAAATAAACCAGTACCACAAAACAATTGCTCACTTGGTACTGAAATTGGCGTTGGCAGTGACAATGCGAGCAACAATTAAACTTCAAGTTCTAGTTCCGTAACAACCCTACAACTTTCTACACCATCAGACTCCAAGTCTCATACTTATCTCCATTTATCACAAGAAGCAATAAAGACGCGCACAGCAATATATTTGCGTCTCGCTCCCGTATATTGTTGCTAATGATACTGTTCGCAAATAAAAGGGAAGCTTTTAGAAATTGTGGACACGTTCTCTTGTTGCCGGAGGCACTTAATAGCACGTGTTTATTTCGGTTTTGACAAATCGTTTCGTACGCATCGTCCTAAGTGAGTGATGTGACGCCACAGTAGATAAATATACAGTAAAACATCTTCATACAAACGTGCCGCTCTCGGTTTGAATGTGTGCGTGCGCGCCGCGCGCCATGTCGGCACGCGATTTCACGCACACGCTAGCATAATATAATGGGCAATAAGGTGGCGGCAGTGCGGGCTGTGCAGCGCGACTGTGAGCACGCGCGTACGCTACATGACCGCTTGCGTTCGTCAACTCTCGCCGGCGCGGGCGGCGGACACTTGTCGTAAATTACGAGTATCATGACTTCAAAAAGAGGAAAAAAATATTGTAGTGTTTTCGGGTGCCTCAATAATGATTTCGCAAACCCGGACTTATCATTCTTCATACTTCCTACTCAACCAGAAATGTAAGTACCTACTTATACTTAAATATTATTAGAAAATATGGTATTGTATTGTTTATTTCACAGTTTATTTGCTTTATTAAGAGCGTAGCCGAGTCGCATTTTTCTGAATACTATGTTTAGAGCTAAAGTTTATTTTAAGAAGTCTAGTTTTACTATAAAATAGAGGATTGAGTACGAAACATCGTTTTGGTAAACATATTTTTCGCGTAGGTATAGTTGTAATAAGGACAATTTCACAATAATTAATAAATAATAATAAAGCGTTCCGGACGTGCAGAAACAGGAGAAAAATTTTCTCGGTATCAAATTTGTAACTTAGTATAATAAATGTTATGTGAATAAAAGCTTTTTATTTTTACTAAATTTATAAATTGGTAAAATATTCAATCATAATATGCTTTTTATTTTATAAATTTAGATCAAGTGCTGCTTGTTCGAAAATATTAACTAAAAGTAAAAGTGACAACCCTGGGTATCAACGCAAGAGTAGGCTAATAACTCGGCGGGCGGCCTTAGATAACCTACTGTATATTTATCTACTGTGGTGACGCGGAACTGTGGGACGTGGAGCGATGAAACGCAATACGATATGTATACGCAAAAAAAGGTAATCAACTTCAAATAGCTCAAATACTGTTTTTGCGATGGCTCAGTATGTTGTGATGACCCAGTGGTCAAAGAATGTGGTGATTTTTCTGGTGGTGTGATACCACCATGCCACATAAAGCACGTGAAGCCGTTAGTTCTCGTGACAGATTGCCGTCCCATAGGACACTGAGAGTTAAGAAATAGATAGTGCACTGTGTTTGTGAACACACTTGTGCACTATAATATTTCCTGTGTACTTGTTTTGTGTCTTCGTTAAAGTGGGCTAATTTCGGTTGGGAGAGTAATATTTTTATGTGCGAGAAAACATAAAAAATTGTGTTTGTCATTTGACACAACCTAATTTAAGCTTTAATATTTTTCGTTCCATCATTTTCCACTCACAAAAGCTTAAGCAATTTTCCTTTGATACATATGTACATACGTTGCGCTAAGGCAATCCAATGTCACATACTACCTGATGCATGAACGATTAATCAAGAGGAACATCACGTAAGACGATATATTATTTAAGCCTGTCTGTTTTTACAGAACGGATTGCTAAAGTGGATTATACAGCGGGCTTTCACATGTTGTCAGGGGGCTACGTTTTGTCTTATCTTTCTGCTGATATTATTGTTGTGAGAACAGGGTTGTTTGTTTTGAGGTTCCAATCGGATTGGTTGTAGACTTGCTATTGTATATATATGTTGATATTGTAGTCGGTGCATTTTCGTTAGTTGTAAATAATCCTATTTTAAAGCTATTTATTTATATTTATATAATAAATCTATTTTCCGTCCCGTCCCGTCATCCCATCGCCATCCCGTGGGTGAAGCTAGAGGCGACTAAGGGTCTCACTAGAGAATGGGCAGTATTATCTGTGCATGCAACAGCTACATGCGATTACCTACCGCGAATATGGCAACCCCTTGGGGGAGGCCCATGTCCAGCATTTGATGATTTTGATGATTATTACTTTAAAGAGGTAGAATTACCTACTGTTTTAGTTTAACTGTTGATTGGACGCATTCACCGGATGGTAAGCGATGATTTAGCACGCTTGCCAAGAAGTAACCAATTCTTGGCAAGCGTGCTTGTCTCTTCTCAATCTTTTTTTTTTTACTTAACCATAACCTCCTTTCTCCCAAGACGGGAAAAAAACTTCTTGTTTCTTTGTTAAATATAGAGCAGGGCAATCAATGCTTGCCCAAAAAATTGTCAGAAATCATAAGATTAATTCTATTCAGACTTCTTTAAATGATTTTTCTGATACTAAGCTCAAAATAATGATGAAGAAATAATTTATCCCGCTTCATTTCATTTTCCCAAAATGTAATTAGGTTCTTGTTCATTTGTAAGACTTTCTCAGTCATATATTTTCTGTTTTGACTTTATTATCATACTTACAACATTGTTACTGAAAAGTTTTGCTTTAAAAATGTTTTCTTTTAATTTCCTTGGGCTTTATTAATGTCCTTTGGGATAATGAATGCTTGTGTTCTTTCAGAAATGTATTTTATTGTAATCTTTATTTTTAATGGTTTGAATATTTTGTTTATTTATTTATAAGAGCAAGTTGAAAACCTTTTTAAATAAAAAAAAAATATATTGTCTAACCAATAATATTTAATAGAAAAAAAGAAGTAGATAGTGTTCAGTTCAGTAATAACAATTTTCTTTTGGAAATTATTGGGTAACGTAAATAGAAAAGTAAAATATTCCCATTGATCAACAAACGCGACATACCAACGCTGAACGCTTTCTTGTTAAAAAAAGTATACTTACATACCTAGGTACGCTATAAGTCCTAGAATGGTAAAACAACCCTCTCCCATCATAACATTTCCACAAAACCAAGTAGTAGGATGTTTTTTTTTTTGAGATGAGTTTGCACTTAACTCTAGTTTTGACTTTTACCTTCTTTAGCTCGCTCCATCGTCGACTTTGTCTCTTCATCTATGACCTAGATACAGTCAAGAGCAAACCTACTAATACAATACCTATATACTACAATACCTACTAAACTGCTGAGTACTCTAAAAGCTCAGTATTTTGATTAATCCCTATAATTACCTGGTACTAACACACGCTATTACAGTATTTATATCAAACAATAACGAACTGGCTCTTTGAAATGAACTTGCAGATTACTCCGATTGTAAACACGCGAAACTAAAATTAGTAATAGTGAAAAGTAATTGTGAAAAGTGATTAGGCAAATTGTAAATGAACATTACTAAAGTTATTAGAATTTAACTAAAATTCTAGAAACAACTGGCCGCAAAATTTTCGAATTCTTGTGAATCAGACTTCTATGTCTTCATTAGCTTTACAGTTTGACACAGAATTTTGGAGACCTTAATTTAGAAACCCAATTAACTCTAAGTGATGAATAACTTCTTAAGGTTCATCAATATTTTATTTGTCTTTATTAATGAGTGTGCTAGACGATTTCACTTCAACCACAAGCTATTCTTCCAAATATTTCACAATACTGCAACAATTTAACTATACCTATAACATATTCAAATACATTTTCAAAATAAAATTTGATAAATGTTGTAGCGTTATCGGAAGATATATTTTGCCAAATCCTGCCGAGATTTGTGAAAGTAGCGCAATATTTAATTGAAAAAGATCTAGCCATATAAATAATGATTGATGTATCTGATGTATTGTATTATAATTATGTACCTAAGTTATAACATCGCCTTGGATGTATCTGTGAAAGTGTTATAATGAATAATAAATTAATAAACAAACAAATATAACATATTATTAAAATTTGAATATGTAAGAAACATTTAATAGCATGTTATTATTATTTATTATTAATGTCCCACTGCTGGACAAAGCCCTCCCTAAGGTATTCTTTTCTCGAACCAGCCCTTGCAGAAGGTAGAATTTTCTGTTACTAAAATTAAAAGAGCCCTTATAGCTTTTATGTAGGCGGAACCATGTCTCCAGTCTACGAAAACGTTGTAAGAGCTTTTCCGCATAAAAAAGTACATAATCTTATTAGGAAAGGTACACTTATATAGCTTCAAGGACGAAGTTCCCATCTACATTATAATGTGTTTCATCTACAAATAGCCAGAAAAAATACCGATTTTTCTATCATTATTCAAACATTTTCAAGGCCTATTGATTTGAAAATTCAAAACCAACTTCTTTTATAAGAGTTTTTTTTTGCAAAAATAAACCTGGAGATACATTTTGACAGTGATCAATTAAAACCGAATAAAGTACAAATCGGACTCGCACACGAGGTATACCGACGAACGAAAATTTCACGTACTAGGTATTTGTGAACAAAATAATAATATTAAAATTAAAATTGGAGGGGCGTTTCTTGTAATTTATTTTAAGTTAATTTGTATAGCGGCAATAGAAATACATACTCCTCGAAAATGTTCTACTTTTCAACTATTACGGTTCATGAGATACAGACCGCTTACAGACAGATGAACGGACGGACAGCGGAGGCATAGTAATAGCGGTCCATTAGTCACCCTTCATGTGCTATGGGTACCTCCATTGGCTTCAACCAATGGGTAGCCCATTGGTTGAAGCCAGGTATTTATAAAAGCAAAGCGAGACTATATGAGTTATATGGTTTAAAAAAATATAAGTTTGATACTCCTTTTCTAGAGTATGTTAGAGTTTTTTTCTAAATTATTTAAAAAGATTTGTGCTACTGCTAAATCTAAATTTTTAAGTGACACAATTAAAAATTCTAAAAATAAAGTAAAAGCGACTTGGAAAATTATTAACAATGAAACGGGCAAGTCGGTTAAGCAAGAAAATCAAGTAGAGATTATTGTTGACAACAAATTAATAAGTAAAGCAACTGACGTAGCTTTTTTTAATTTAATTTAATATTTTTTTCTGCTAATATACCTATAACTACGACTCGCTCCTTAAGTTCGTCCTCGTCTAATGCTGAAAACCTTTTACATAGTAGTGCGCCTAAATGTAGTCAATTATTTAGTTTCGAGCACGTACCACCAAGTGATGTAGTTAATGTTTTCAACACACTTAAGTCAAAAAACACAGGTGATTATTGGGGCATTTCCATTAAACTTTTGAGTAACATAATAGACATCGTAGCCCCTTACCTTGTTGTTACTTTTAATAAATGCTTGAATTTAGGAACTTTTCCTAATCTCATGAAAAGTAGTAAAGTCATACCTTTATTTAAATCTGGTAATAAAAATTATATAGGAAACTTCCGGCCTATTTCTATCTTACCTGCATTTAGCAAAATATTTGAAAAGTTAATACTTAAGCAATTGCTAAGACCTTTTAATCTAAATAGCCTTCTCCATAATGAACATTATGGATTTACAAAAGGTCGTTCAACCACAGATGCAGGTGTTGCATGGGAGAACTCGCAAAATGCAATTGGAGTTTTCTGTGATCTCTCCAAAGCCTTTGATTGCGTACACCATGATACGCTTTTGCGTAAACTGCGTCATTATGGTCTCCAAAAGGAAGCTCTTAACGTAATTGATTCATATTTGCATGATAGGTTTCAATGTGTAGATATCAATGGTGTGAAGTCCTCCGGGCTACCAGTTCATTTAGGTGTGCCTCAAGGTTCTATACTGGGTCCATTCTTGTTTCTGGTGTATATAAATGATTTACCATTTTTCTTAAATGGTATCTGTGATGTAGTTCTCTTTGCAGATGATACCTCTCTTGTCTTTAAAGAAGACAGAAATAGACAAGATTTTGATGACGTAAACAGTGCTCTCTCCATGGTTACGGATTAGTTTACGACAAATAACCTAGTTCTCAATGCTAAGAAAATAAAAAGTAACAAGTTTGCCTTACCTAATGTTAATAATCTAGGACCGAATATCATCTTAAACAAAGAGATGCTTGAAACTGTGGGCTCAGCAGTATTCTTGGGAATAACTGTTGATTGCTAACTACAATGGGGCCCGCATATATCAAGCCTGTCAGGAAGGCTCAGCTCGGCTGCCTACGCCGTCAGGAAAGTAAGACAATACACTGACGTTTACACAGCTCGGTCAGTCTATTTTAGTTATTCCCATAGCGTTATGTCTTACGGTATTCTATTATGGGGAAGAGCTGCAGACATACAAAATATATTTGTGTTACAAAAACGGGCTGTTCGAGCAATATATCAGCTGGGGTCAAGAGTTTCCTTAAGAGAACTTTTCAAAGATATTGGAATTCTCACGGTAGCATCTCAATTTATTTTTGCAAACATATTATATATTAGGCAAAATATACATTTATACACTAAAACCAGTGATATACATAACTTTAACACTAGAAACAAGCACAAATTACATGCACCATCCCATCGTCTTCGAAGGGTCCAAGGCTCATTTGTGGGGCTCGGTATCCGTTTTTACAATAAGCTACCTCTTTCTTATCTTGAGCTGCCTTTTAACTCGTTTAAAGCTAAAGTTAAATCTAACCTTTGTTCGAAGGCATACTATTCAATCAATGATTATTTAGACGATGATAATAGTTGGTCGCAGTGTTGAACGCAAGACATACTTCGTTTTTAATGTTCTTTCATAGTTAGCTTATGACATATGAGTTCATATATTTGTTAATTTATATGTCCGTAGAGGTCAATTATTTGTTTTTTTTTTTTTTTTTTGTATTGACTTGATACTCTCATAACAATGTTTTATAATGAGTGTATTGCAACATGTGATTAACTAGTGACTTCGACAGTTGTATGATTTTATTCTATCCTGAGCAACCGGCAGCAAGTTCGTCATGCTCCCTTAGATTTTACTGCTTGCGGTAGCGTCGGGGGTCGGGTTACCTCTTTCCCTCAAATATGGCGAGGGGGGTAATGGCTGATCTTTGCGTTATGCTCGTGAACGGGTGCTGCTTGTGGTGAAAGGTCGTCTTGTTAGCCATGGATTTTACTATTGTTATAACGATTATATGCTTAATGTTTAATTTTGATGGCCCTGGTTTATCACTTGTGGCGTCGAGTCACAGATCTTTTTATTAAATTCTACCCTCTGCACGTGTAAGCGGGCACACCCTTCATGTCTGGAGGCTTATTTAGTTTGATTTGATATTGTTTTTATGCTTGAGTTTGTCTGTTTATGCTGGCATAATGGAGTGTGCTAGCTTACAAGTAGCGAATTATTAAGTTTTATGTTTTTACGTGTTACCTTTGTTGTATTGTTTTCTTTGTAAGAATACTGACTACTTACATACCTTTGTATAAGTGATAGTTCTTATAACTCAACAGACAGATGTGTTGCTGGGGAGTTTGTTGCGCCACTTCTTCTTCCCAGCTAAAACACTAGGAAGTGGTGACGGGCGGTCGTTTTGGGGGACTGTCTTTATGTAGAACTTTGACGTTCAAAAAGTGCTGGCACTCAGCCTAATTTGAATATATGACTTTTGAATTTTGATTTTTTTTTTAATTTTGTATCCTGGTCCTGCTCCATAGGACAATCAAGAGTGTAGAGTAAATCAAACTGGTTGGCATAATGTACTTAAGGACATAGATGTACTTTTTTGTTTCTTTATTTTATTTTTCTATGAAATAACACACTGTAAAATCAATTATTTGCAATATTTGTAAATATGTGAGTACCATTTATTGTAAATCTTTTATTTGAAAAAGAGTATCTATGGAGTTTCTTGTCCGTTCTTCTCCATAAGAATCTACCTTTGTGAATGGAGAGTAGAGTCGCTTTATTTTTAACCGACTTCATTATACATATTCTTATAACTGTAATGTTTTGTGGCCTATTGGGATAAACGTTTTGACTTTGACTTTGTACGGATCCCTAATAATCCGGTTGTATAAATAGAAGCGAAAATATTAACTTACTCATGAGCAACAACGTGGTCAACAAATACCTAGAAACAAGCTCGTTATAGACATGTTACCTGTCACCTCTGTTGATATAATGATAATAATTAACACGCAAGTACCGAACAGTTAATAACTAATGATGTGTCATAATGTCACATCTAATGGGGAGGAAACGTCATTATGGACTATCCGGAATTTTCGGTCTCTGGCATTATTGATTGGCTTGAAATTCGATGTCAAAGTCAAAGTCAAAACCTTTATTTCAATTAGGCCATTAAACGGCACTTTTGAACATCAGCATTTACAGTTCAGTAAAATAATAATATTAGGTACATTAATAAAGTGACTCTACTGTCCATTCGGAAAGGTAGATTCTTATGGAGAAGAACGGACAAGAAACTCCATAGTTACTCTTTTCAAATAATGATTTACAAAATTTGGTATACAAAAATTAATTTAATATTATGTGAGGACGATACACCCAGAGTATGCTACTTATAAGAACAAAGTATTACCAGCAGAGGTTAACTTATTCATTTTCTAAAAAACGGTCGTTATTGACTCTGCTTCACCTTGTCTTTGAAATAGACAAAAGCTAGCATTCTGCGCATTAAATTCAATAAATATGGTTTGTGTTGGAATTTTGATTTTATCAGGCTTACACTGGTCTATGGAGGTAAGGTCGATAGTTAGTCTGTTAATTAATTTATTTATTTATTATGTACTTTATTGTACACCAAAAGGAAACTTAAAACTTACCATATGTAGCTGAATAACCGTATTTCTAAACTCTTCTCTAAGTTGGAAGTGGAATCCAAGAAAAGAAAATGAGGACTAGATCCTAATATTTCTAGTTAATTTATAAAGGACCACATTGTGGGTTATCTCTACCAAACAAAAAATAATCACGTAAATTGGCTCAGCAGGCATGAAGAAAGCTTGGGCACGCCACAATTGCGGCGGTAAGACCCCTCTTTGGGGAGTGGCTGGAGAGGCGCCACGGCGTCCTCACCTTCCGCCTGACGCAGATACTCACCGGACACGGCTGTTTCGGGAGGTACCTGTTTAATGGATTAAGCGGGAGGACACGCCCGGGTGTCAGCACTGTGGCAGCATCGGGCGTCGGGAGTCGCAGTGCGATCCCCGGCCACCGTAGGCGCGGGCCTGCGGACGGCGAGCATTGGGTGACTCGCTGTCCGGTCACAACCAGGCCCGGGTCGATGACGCGTTGTGTTCCACGTGCGCCTCAAAGAGATATCAGTATAGGAGACGGGGCCCGCTAGGGCCAGAGCCTGCCAGGGTTGCGGAATTTGTTCGAAAGAGTCACCGCGGCCCTGGAACGCAAAGGGCTTTAGAAGGAACACTGATGGGTTTTAGTTAGCAAGAGTCTGACACGCTCTTCCGCTCCACTCAGAGCGGAAAAAGTCATTTGATGGTTTCCCATCACGAAAAAAAAAAGGCATGGAGAAAGCTGTGTACATACCTACCGTCTCCTTTTTTCCCAAATCTACTCAAAAGGAGGATGACGATTTTAACTGGTATAATTCTCGCTTAATATAATTACCCATATTTGAACAAACTATAAACTAAGGTAGTTTACAGCCTTATTTACGTAAACTCAGTTCCTTCCACGATAACTATAACAAAAAATAAAATTCGACTCGATTTTCAATTGAACCCTTATAGAACTATTTTTCTCCCCCGCATTAGGTGTATCCTCCGAACTTCGCCTCAACTATCTTCAAAAGATAGATATTGAGGTAAACTTCAACAAAAGCCAACTTCGAAAAATAGAATCGACCATCTCTTTGATAACTTGAGAGTTATTTTATTCTCTATTGTACCGAATCAACGGAAAGTTTCCTTGTAAAGTTATAAAATTTGGAAGAACTCAGCACTATTGGAATTATTTTTGAGTCTGATTTTCGTTGTTATTTTGTCCTAAGTTATTGTCTTGTGTCTGAAACTAATTGTGGCGATGGTTTACGAAAGCTTTAAACACTCACTATTTTATTGGAAAAATTGACATTCTATCAGGGATCTTCATCATCATTTCAGCCAAAAGACCACGGCTGGACATCAGCCTAAGCGTCGCCACATCGACCGGTTCTGGACAAAAAGCATCGCAGTTGGAGAGAAAAATAGGCTAGTTGACATATTTTTTTAAATAGGTCTCTCGACAATAACTGTTCTCCTACATCGCATGGTTTTGTAATCTTTGAGACATAAAAATCAACGAAATTTACTTTACTATTTTGATTCCACTGCCATAACGTCAACGTTACAGTTAAAAATACATACGTTCCTAAGAACGCGGTGTAGTCAACGATGGTCCACACTCAATTTAAAAAATCAAAACTCAAAACGCTTTGTCAACGATGCAACGTGTCGCCAGAAGTGGTTTAGTTGTGTCTTCCACTAGCCACCCAGTTTGCGGCGACTGTAACGTAGTCGGCGTCAGAATATTTCGTCGCTAACACACAGAACTTTATCTAATCTAAGTTTCTAAATTGAACATGTAACCTATCCGAACTCCGAGTGTCCGACGATACAATTGCTATATCGATTGTAACCATTGAGCGGATACCGAGATGCAATGTTTATAATTACCGAGGCAGCCGTGTTATGTAAATTGTGGTAGGTGGTTCGCATAGCAATCAGATGCAATAGTTTGAAGAGCTTTAATTAACTAACTTGCTAGGTACCTACGCACCTAGACGACCGATATTGGTGCGGCTAAGGTAAGAAAGGATTTTTAGGATTGATTCTTTTTGCTACATCATGCCATACGTTAGGAGACATTGAGCTGAGCTCGGATGAATAGTTTGTTTTTAAGGTTCCGTACCCAAAGTGTAACCAATGGAACCCTAATACTAAGCCTTTGCTTTCCGTTTGTACGTCTATCTGTCAGCGGGCTGAATCTCATGAATCGTAATAGGTAGATAGTTTAAATTTTTTCCGGGATGTTATTTTATTAGCACTATAACAAAAAAAAAGTGCGTTAAGGGCATCGTATTTTTCAATATTCACAAAACAGGGCACTTGCTGTCAACCTAAAATAATGCTAGGTTTCGGTGTTGGTAGGGAACCCTTCGGGTGCTAGTCCGACTGGTCGATTTTTACAAACTTTCTAGACCCTTCCCTTAAAAGCATAAAATAAATAACTTGTGCAGATTGTAAACAAAGTAATAAAAAGTGCCCGTAGTCTATACAGCAGGATATTCACAGTAGAATGTCGCACAGTTGGCCCGATTCCTAAAAAGACAAGTCTTGTAAAAGAAGCGGTAGGACCGTCATTACTAACAGCCGTCCTCGATTTGCACGCCGGGTCGAACATTATACCGTCTATACTAAAATTCAGTAGATTTTCAGGCAAAAGGTTACCTAAGACAAATATCTAGACTAGTAGATATATAACAATGAGGGAGTTAGCTCAAGCTGTTTGGGATTGAAACTATTTGACCGTGGGGTCTGAGTGCTCATGCACTATTTACAGATCTATCCAAACGCCTAGTTGTACTTCGCGTGACCCACGGGTGGCGGGCTTTGGAAGAGGACAAGCATAATGCCATGTCATAAATGTGGCAATGCCTCAGTCCCTTTTGGGCATGGAATTTTTTGAATATGGAGTCAAAAAATCTTTCGCATCACTGTCGACTTTTAAGGTTTAGTAGTTAGGAGTTCGTATCTTCGTATAGTTATTAAAGTATTCAATATAAAAATGTTTGTTGTACTTTTAAAAATAAAAAATTAAGACGTCAACATCTATGCATTTCAGAGTAGATATCGAATTGCTTCTGTTGAAGGTAACTCAAATCCCACTAATTAATATCATGAGTACGGGTACGAGGTTTGGCACACAATAGACCATGTCTCCCTACAATGACGTGCCAATACCAGCTAACATGCATGATGATGAGAGAAATAGGAGCTATACAGAACAAATAGCACTATCCTCGTTTGTAACGGAATCAAGATATCTTTCTTTCTTTCTTTCATTGGCTGGTCGGGGCCGACCCCCGACCAGCCAATGAAAGGTTGGGCTAACGACTCGAATTACGTAAAGAAAGCCGCTGAAAATCTATAGACGGTTAAAAAAGGTGACCTTTACGATACTGTATGGTGATTTACTTCGATAGTCTCATAGATAATGTTACTGAAAAAAAATTGCGATGACCTTAATCTGTATTCAAAGTTTATTTTAGTTAGTAATATGATTTGTTTAACTTTTTGGTCCTTTGAACGGAATCGGGAATCTCTGTGTCACAGTTTACTGTGTTTCAGAGATTAAATAGAAGTTCTCTACTATTTAATCTATGAAAAATGCGAGATTCCTGTGAAATAGGTCACTAGAGCGAAGCCGAACGAAAAAATTAAATATGAAATGACAATGCCTCAGTTCTTATTCCAAATTTCAGATATTCATTGTTTGATTGGCAAGCTCAAAGTTTGAAATCGGTGTGGTGGCCAAAAAAAAACGTCTATTGCCGATCATGTGTGAACGGCCACGGACCAGTCAATTGATTCTAGAAAAAACTACCCGTGAAAAGTTAGATGAAGTGAGCTGTCCTTACAATAAATGCTATGCCGCTCACTTCAAACTCACTTCACCTAATTTTTCACGGTGAGATTGTTACAGAATAGCACTACTGGCCCAGCAGTGCTAATCTATGCAATCTTCGTAGTACCGGCCGCGATCGCAGGACAGGATTGGCAATAGACTTAGTTAATGTTATCAATCTATAATTTTCCATAGGTATACATATGTGAACCACCAAATACAAGGAAGTCCTGAATAGAAACACATACCACGTAAACACGCCGACACCCAGTACGAGAGAAACTTCTGTACACAATATTTTGTTCCGTTTGAGTAGAAAACCCGAAAGCGTAGCGCTGAAACCAAACGTGAAACTGTGCGCTTTGCTGCAACAAATAAAACCGACCGTATAAACATTACCCTCCTTTTAACCCAGTCGAGTAAAAATAAACTAAGTACCAACATAACTTCTCTTTCACCCAGGTCAAGTTATAATAAGCCTTCCGTGACGCAATAACTATGATTTGAAATAGTAAGCTTCAAAGCAAAAGAAATAATTGGATGATTATAAACTACGGTAGAAAAAAGCTACCGTAGAATAACACGCAATACTTCATAGCCACACTCTTTGATGAAAGTAATCCACTTTTTATAAAAGTAATGACTAGACTTGTTTTCTGCTTTGATCGAGTAATGAGTAACCAGTTATTTTGTTAATTATAGGCTTGCCACAACTCTCGAATTAAACAAATTGTGATCACAGTATAGAACTAAAATTTGACTGGAAATATTTCCCTCATTTCCAGTGAAGGCTGATTTAAAATCGGATCGCAGTAACCTGCTGAGTCAATAGGGAATGTGCATGAAAAAATATTTATTATCTTAGTTTAGTAAATTGACCGAAAAACAAACGAGATATAACTATTTTTAACAAATATATCTGTCCCTCTCGCGAAAACGCTGTTTTTTATGGCAGCTGTATAGGCTAGGCGACATAGTATTTGACATCACAGTTGGTATCGGACTTCTCTTTCTAATTGTCAACTTTAAAGCTTAATATCTTCATCGCTGATGAAGGTATTTTAAAAATTCTTTTAAAATTGTTTACTAGAGATAATAAGTATTTTTTTTGCAAATAAAAAAAATTGCATGCATATCAAGAATCTCGAAATAATTTTGATATTAAACTTATTGACAAAACTTTTAACCTATATTAATCAGAACGTAAATAGTGAAAGTTAAAGATTATTCAGAGTCGTTACCGCAAAATTCAAACAACTTTGTCTACGTTTGACAATATGAGTACATCGCCTTTTTCTGTAGTTTCTGAGAACATCGCCTGTTTGATAACTAATTACATTTAAGTAAGCTTGGAATTTCAGGATATGGTACGGTATATAAAACACATAGTAACATATCCAACTAAAACATATAAGTTGATCAATGTGAAAGTTGACATTGACACCGACAAAGGGTCATTCTTTTGGAGATAATGAATGTCAAAGCCATGAAAGTGGCTCGAGACAAATGACAATCTGTCAGCTGCAGCGTGGCAAAGGCGACTGTCAAATGTCAAATACACTTCTGGACACATCTATTGGCCCACCTTGTATTTTCAGTTTCGTTTGGTCCTAGCTAAAATGTTATATTAGGTCGAGCAAAAAGTTTTTATGCAGTTTTGAACCTGGCACATTCACAATTTCATTCAATAGTCTTTTTTTGAATTTCGAACACAGAATTTAAAGAAACAAAAGACAATTTGGAGCCTGTTTGTTGATATCAAACAATCGAATACTAAGAAAACTTGGTTTTATTGGTTTACTTGGATTTAATTCTTGAAAAAGTGATTGATATCTTTGGTTTTGCAACAAACATTACTTATTCTTAACATTAAGGTGAGGTTCTATCAATAATCTATGGATACTTCACCTGAAGTCGCCGCCCAAGCTGTGGCACTTATTCAGGCCGGACACAGCCAAAGAAACGTGAGTGCTCAACTTAATTTAAGTCGATCTGCGGTCCGAAATGTTTATCGGAGGTACCTAGAGACTGGCGGCTTTGTTCGTCGCCAAGGAAGGCCACGATCTCGGGTCACAACTGAAAGGCAGGATCGATTCATCGTGACGACCAGCTTGAGAAATCGTCACCTTACCTCCATTGAGATACAAAACCAACTTCGCGACTTCCACGGAGTATCTGTGAGCGCTCGAACTGTTCGGAGAAGGTTAAAAGAACGCGATATGGTACCACACAAGCCAGCTAATGGGCCCAAACTAACGCGAGCCCACCGAACAGCGCGCCTTCATTTCGCACGCAGTCATTTAAATTGGACACAGCAAGATTGGAGCCGTGTACTCTTTTCTGATGAGTCTAAAATTGTGTTACATGGCAATGATGGAAGGAAGAAGGTCTACCGACGTAAGGGAGAGCGTTTCGCACAATGCTGCTTTGAAGAGAGGGTTGCTTATGGCGGTGGCTCATGGACTGTCTGGGGCGGTATATCCGCGAGCGGCAAAACTCAACTTGAGGTTGTTACAGGACCACGGCTGCCAACATTAAATGCTGAAAGGTACATTCGTGAGTGCTTAGAACCTCACGTGATACCATACGCGGACTATGTGGGCCCAAATTTCCTTTTTATGCATGATAATGCAAGAGCCCATGCGGCCGGCATCGTCAGGGAATATCTTCGGGATGTGAACATCACAGTTATGGACTGGCCAGCCAGAAGCCCAGACATGAACCCCATTGAGCACATGTGGGACGAGCTAAAAAGACGTGTTAGGGCTCGTCAGCCAGTTGCCCAGACGATGCAGGAGTTGAAAACTGCCATAGAAGAGGAATGGGAGATGATCCCTCAAAATTGCATAGAGCGGTTGATAAACTCTATGCCTAATCGTATGAGAGCTGTGGTAGATGCCCATGGAGGCAACACGCGTTATTAAATTAAACCTTTATTTGATAAAACATGTTTTTTATTCAAAAATCAATTGCCTTTAACAAGGCGCATATCCGACTTGTTAGGCGTAGCTCCATGTCGTATGGTATTCTGAATTCAAATTTAAAACAATACGATCGAAAAAGATGGTAAAATGTATCAGGTTTAAAACTGCATCAACAGTTTTTGTTCAATCTAGCAATCATATTTCGGTAGGGGCCATCGAAACCTAAACTCTAAGGTGGGCCAATAGATGTGTCCAGAAGTGTA
>NDFZ01004703.1:2434-75560 GCA_002192655.3 Mamestra configurata | reverse complement strand
AGGACACGGCGGTGCTCAGCCCAAGCAGGGCAGATCTCCACCGTATGCTCCACCGTGTCCTCCGGGCGATCCTCACAGTGCTGACACCCGGGCGTGTCCTCCCGCTTAATTCGAAACAGGTACCTCCCGAAACAGCCGTGTCCGGTAAGTACCTGCGTCAGGCGGAAGGTGAGGACGCCGAAGCGCCTCTCCAGCCACTCCTCAAAGAGGGGTCTTATCGCCGCAATTGTGGCGTGCCCAGCGCTGGGTTGCGACAGTCGCCGTTTCCAAATCGCCATGGTATCCTGCCGGAGCTCCGTCCGCCGCGATGCAATTTGCCGCGGTAGCGGAGTTTCGCCCCGACGAAGCGCCTCCACGCGCCACGCGTAAACGTGCGCGAGGGCTCTCGCCTCCAGATCCCATGGCGTTAATCCGGCAAGAAGGCTCGCCGCCTCGCCGGAGATCGTGCGGTATCCCCGGGCCAGCCGGATGGCCATGACCCTTTGGGACGCGTTGAGCTGGCGGGCAGGTCGCCTCTTCAACGTAAGTGCCCACACTGGGGCCCCATAAAGGGCCATGGACCGCACGATCCCCGCATAGAGCCTCCGGCAGGAGGCGTTTGGACCCCCTAGATTAGGCAGGAGCCGCTTGAAGGCAGCCCCGGAGGCGAAGGATACCTAGATCTGAAAAGTAAGTTGGGTACTTTTTGAAAAGAGTTTAAAGAGAAAAAGAGAAACTTAGAATTACTCGCTCTGTTACTACTGCTACTTTTACTATTAACTTTAACTCCCTAAACAACTGATAAAATTAATTAAAGTTAACTTTTATTACGTTTGCGACTCGAATTAAATTGATTTACGTGGCCGTCATTTATAAATAGTCTAGTAATAGACTTCAGTCGAACTCAAAACAAAAATGACCTTTTAGAACCTCTTAAAATTGTAAATTCGTTTATCTAGTAGACCTTCAAATAAGGCCCTATTAGCGACTGGTAATGAGTAGGTAGCACCCCTAATTTATTCTATTCATGAAATTATGCGGACTTTACTAAGCAGACAATTTTATTCTTAAAAACACAGTTAATTGGATGAGTTGTGTTTGAAATGCGCTATCTCTGTCTAGATAAGTGCCTAAATAATTGTTAAAAGAGAATTGAAAAGTTGGCATCGAGCCGCCACATGAAATGTAGCTTTTATTATCTTCGTCGTTTTTAAAACTGTAATCTAGAGCTGGCAAAACATTATAAAACCAGTTAGAGAAGCAAGTATTAATAACTGGTAGTTCCCACTTTAAATCGACAAGCAATCAAACATGCGAATCAACAAGCGAGCGAAAGTAACAAGATCGCAACAGGTGTTATATTAATTAATGATTTAATCTATACTAATATAATAAAACTGATGAGTTTGTTTGTTTGAACGCGCTAATCCCATGCACCCTGTCGGATTTGGAAAATTATTTTTGTATATGATAGCGACACTCATGAGGAAGGCTTTAGGCTATAAGGAAACGGGAAAAAATACGGGAACAGGAAAAAACGGGATATGCGCGTACGAAGTCGCGGGGCAAAAGCTAATAATGAATAAATAAAAAACACGCTACTTATGTCAATTTAAGGTCTTCGTTAATCTTGCAGCTAGCAACGATATGGAAAGTGTTAAGAGTAGTGGTGGCCCAGTGCGTACGTATTTTCGAGTTTGAGCACCTAACTAAGTGTAATTGAATTAATTACTACTGCTGTTAAAACGTCCAAGAAAATCATTATGACGGATGCAGCATGTAATTGAACCAAATAATCGAAGAAAAGTGACATCCACCACTATGCACTAGGCACGTGGCGGATCAAGTCTCACTCCCTTGCACACAGAGAAGGCTTATAGAACGTTATAAGCTGATCACGCTTATGGAATGCGTATTACATCCCTACGAACAATGCATGTGCAGGCAAACGAATTTATCGGCCTATACCTTATAAGTAGGTGCATCTATTTCCACATGAACAGCGGGCCTGGTTTCCGTACGTCATGTCCTAGGCGACCACTGAAAATCAGCACCGTGCTGTGGGTCCCCCACGGTACAGCATTATGCTGAGTGGAAGCCCTTTTGCCACAACCACGACATGCATCTACTTAATACCTACTCAAACCTTTGTTATTTTTTTTAGTTTTTAACGTGTCTTACTAATATAATTTAAAGACTACTAACACTATCGTTTAGGGTTTAGTTTAAGCAAAGGAAAATTATGTATGTGTTGTGGCAATTAAATACTTTTTCTTGCTTTCGTCTTCCTTTTATGTTACGAATATTGATCGTTGCTACTTCAGATGCTTGTTCACTGCTGCGCGTGGTCTTGATGTGTTAGACTAAATTTACCTCACTGACGTCATAGACAAAATCAAGAACTTGCGTGATGTTTATCCTATTTAATTACATAACTATGCATAGTCTGCGGATTTTTGTCCGCTTAAAGCAAATACATAGGAATTTAGAATCCAATAACGCCTGTTTGTTACACGTATTCCTGCAACGCAGCCCTTGCCTAGGAACAGTATTAAACGTCTAAACTATTCCTTTTAATCATTTATATTCGTTATAATACGTCTTTACTTCAAAAAAACGAAGAAAATGGGTTCGTTCATGAATTTGTAGTATTTAAGCTCGGTATTATAATTTATTTCAAAGCTACATAGTTTGCTTACAACAGTTACAGACGCGAGTTTACAGTATTTTTTTTATTAATTATCGTACAGGATTCACTTGCTCTTATCTCAATTTATTTAGAGTCGGCGAAACATGTTTCTCGTGTTCTTTCATATTTCTGTGTAATTGTCATCTTAGTTTTCTAGATGTAAGTAGGTACTATTATTCGATCTCAGCTTTCAGCCCTCACGTAATCCATACACCATTACTTTGGTATTCCCCTACTTTTATATAGCCATTCACATACATTCACACTCGAAACTATCCCTACTATATTTCCCCAATCAAAATTAGTACCTGGATGACCTAGCTTTGCTCGGTTTTTTTTTTTGGTAACCGTTTGCTAAAAATGAAACCTAGCTAGATCGATTTAGATGGGAAATCATCAAATGACTTCTTCCGCTCTGGGTGGAGCGGAAGGGCGTGTCAGACTCTTACTGACTAAAACCCATCCGTGTTCCTTCTAAAGCCCTTTGCGTTCCAGGGCCGCGGTGACTCTTTCGAACTAATTCTGTAACCCCGAAATCCCCTGCATACAAAATTTCATGAAAATCGTTGGAGCCGTTTCCGAGATTCAAATTATATATATACATACAAGAATTGCTCGTTTAAAGATATTAGATAGAACACAAGCGACCCGCTCCGGCTTCCCACGGGTAATATTTACAGATGTACGACCGAACATCGTAATTTGGACACTTAGCAAAACATAATATATTACAATATATAATATAATATTAAATGATAGTGAAAACCGCATTAAAATCCGTTGATCTAAGCTTTGTTTTATGCTATGTAGAGAAAAATATAATAAAACCAGCCAAGTGCGTGTTGGACCACGCACAGTGTAGGGTTCCGTAGTTACTGTCGGGAGGACACGGCACGGCATACGCTGGCAGAGTGTGCAGCTTGGGAGGAGCCGCGCCGTGCCCTCATCTCTGTTGTAGGCGGTGACCTCTCGCTGCCGGCCGTAGTCCATGCTATGGTCGGCGGCGAGAAGTCCTGGGACGCGGTGGTCTCCTTCTGCGAGACAGTTATCGCGCAGAAGGAGGCTGCGGAAAGGGAGAGGGAGATCACAACCGCTCTCCCTGCCCGCAGCAGGCGCATCGGGCGTCGGAGGAGGGCATACGCTGCCCTCTTCCGGCCCCCCTAACTGGGTCCAGGGGCGGCGGACTTGGGGATGTCCGTCGCCCCCCACTCATCCGGACCCGAGGTGGCGGCGCGTGGTGTTCCCGTGCGCCCCTCTTTGACGTAGCGAGGGGAGTTAAACACCTCACTCCCCTCGCCGACGCGAGGTGGCCCGCAGTGGCGGGCCGGCACCAGCCGGGGATTGCGGAAGTCGCTTACGTTCCCGCGATCCCCGGCGTAGGTGGAAGATGGAACACCGGGGTGGTTTTAGTCAGTAAGAGTCTGACAGACCCCTCCACCCGCCCCAGGGTGGAGGATTTCCATGAGGATTTCCCCCCGAGAAAAAAAAAAAAAAAAAAAAAAAAAAGGGTTCCGTAGTTACCCGTCCCCTAAACCATGTTAGAAAAATAGTAAAAGGAAATTTGTAATCTAATAATAGTAAAGTATCACTATTATTAGATTACAAAGTTACAAATGTACTGGTTTTATGTCATTTTCTATGGAATTGTTTACTTGCCCAGTTATTTTTTTTAAGTTGGTCGACTATTACTCATTAACCCGTTAAGCCTAGATAACGGTGACAGTTTTCCTGCTAAATTCGTTTTATATGCTACTACTAAGATTTTTCGTTCAAAAACAACCGTTTAGCTGGCAGAGGAGGACTTGACTGTAACAAAAATTAGCACTTTTAAGCTTAATATTTTACAAACGAATCCTTCGATTGAAAAATAGTTTCAAGCAAATCCTCAATATTTTAACCGACCTATCCAATGTCACCCCGTACAATAAGGCAGACGATAAGAACAAAAATCATCGCCACTTTACATGTAGGGGAGTCCCCTTAAATAAAATGTATTTCAAGATTTTCTTGTGCCATTTGATCGACGTTATTACCTAATATGTATAGCCACACCAAATTTCAACTTTCTAGCGCTAAGCGTCTCAGAGCTAAACCGCGGACAGACAGACAGAGAGACGGACAGACACCCTAAAAACGAATTGCTTAAATTAGATATTACTATAACCAAGGTATATTTTATTCTGATTACGTCACACACTCGCAATCAAGGTCGCGTGTGAATTTTCTCAATACCTATGTAATATAATTTTTCGGAAGCAGCGAGACACGCCATTTCCGAATTCCTTTTTCAAATACAGCGAAAATTCACACTCTGAATTGCGAGATGCGAGCATGTCATTTAATTAGTACGGTTCACGGAATGAATACACGTGATATTTAACTTCCTGATAGGTATCTTCCAGATTTTGAATGTCATTGCCTCTTGCACCTAACGTACTAACGTATAATTTCTGAGCCTTAGAACATATATGTTGGAAGCAATGATCTTAGAATGTGGACAAGCTTCTAAGTCTCCGTATCAATACGTCCAAGTAACAGAACGTCCGAACCGTCGAACTGCTCCTTGACAACGAAAAAAATCCATTGAGTAATGTCAATCAATAAAAATCTGTACATTTCCATTTAATTAAGAAAGTCTGAGCCAAAGTGGAGTGGAGGAAATGATTCAAACAACAGCGGAAAAGAACGCTATAAGATCAACCAAATAGTCAATAAAAGCAATCCTATGATGCAAATAAAGCACCCATTTAAATCCGATCCCAAAACACGAAAACACTTTAATAAAGTGCTCCCCAAAAAAGAATTACAAAACTCCTTTTTCTTCCGAAGCTAATTTAGCTTCCGTACGTATTTGAATGGGTTCCGTGTTAGTGCTGATTCAATAATCCGTATAAAACAAGTCTGAAACAAAGCGAGTCGAGGGGAGAACGGGGATTATCACTTACTATCCCATTGTACCTCGGCCAGCCACTGAGCAGCTGAGGCTCAATTAAAACAGGATTTAATTTAAGTTTACTAGGTATAGGCGGAAATACCCTTTAATATATTGCTGATTTAGGGGATTTTGTAGTTTACGCAAGTGTGTCGTTTTACGTTTAGTTGGAATTGGTTTTCACTACCGGAAAACACCTCTTTGTTTTAGTAATTCTCTATGTACATTTTGTGCGATTCCAAACATTTTAATAAAAACTGGCTGTTAATAAATGACCATGTGTAGTATACAAGGCCGTAAAAGTTCGTACTTAGTGCTCCCCTACACTCCCCAAGGATCCTACATGCCAAATTTCAGCTTTCTACGACCAGTAGTTTCGGCTGTACGTTGTCTGTCAGTCACTCTGTCACTCAATCACTCAGTAACGGAAGAATTTTCTATATATATATATATATATATTGATTTATTGATGACACATATTCTGAAATAAATACAGGACGAAATGTAACAGATGTAACCTGTGTACAGGAAAAAACTATTGAATATTCCAAATTGTCCACGTGTAACTTACCCTTTTTCTACTTTTCGTGGAAAAGTGGTTCGTATTTCATTATTGGGATGAACTCGTTACATATTTTGTATTCATTCCTGAAAGTGTATTCTATTTTTTGTTAAAAAACAAAAACAGATCAATCACGAATCTAGAATGTAATTGTATAAAGGCCAGCAAAACAAAAGAGCCTGTCATTTACATATTATGTAACTTGTTCTTCAAGCCCTTGTCAGTTATCTGAAATGAACATGTTAGTAGAAAACATTGTTCCTTTATTTCATTCTCCCTTTCTTTTGTAACGTGTATGGAATATGTAAAGGCACGTGTATATTTTTCAACTTATTTCGTAAAGAAACTAAAGGAAACCTGGTTTTAATTAGTCACTGGTAAAATACACATGACCCAGTTTAATTCCTGGTATTAAAGCGAATTCCCCTTTTTTACTGTTTCCTAGTTACTAGTGTTGTTTACCAGTTTTAAGTTAGATAGATATTCGAGCTTCAGTAACACGTGTATTTAACACACCCACAACACAGTATCTAAGACACACTTTTTTATTTTTTATAATATTTTTTAAAAATAAAAGTGTTTGCTTTTTAATTAAAAGTTTAGTATTTTAATAGGAAATTCAATATTGTATGTATTGAATTCCCTATTAAAATATCAGCCATTAAAAAAAACCGGTAACAAGCAAGTTCTCCTCTTACAACAATCTCATCAATTTGAAAACTTTTACCCGGATAAAAAGTTAAAAAACGAACTATACTTTGTTTATTTTGTGTAGATATATGTATTTAGTAGAGACAATTCAATGTTTAGCTATTTTCGATAGTTCAAATCGTATGTCGTTTATTGTCTCAAACGATATCCACAACACAACACATAACACATTTTCGAATTCCCAATAATCCAAACAAGTACCTAAATAAAGTGTTATGGTTATAAAAACATATTAGACATTTCGCACTCTCCGTTTCCGTATTTGTGTTCCCCATACAAAAACATACTGTGTCAACATTTACCTCTTTATTGACAGCTGTCAAATATGACAACAACCGATAAATCAAATAACAAATACGCTACGTTACCCAGAGATTGTAGATCAACAGGATATAAACTGCTTGTGACGATCGAGATTCCACTTACAGTTTTAATTATTTCTGTAGTACTACCATTGTTTTCTACTTTGGAGCCTCTAAGAAAATGGTTGAAAACTTTTGCAGAGAACAGAGGGACAATTCTCGTATTTTACATTTTGACACGTGATTGACATTGGTTGTCGTTCAATGGTATTATATAAACTTTATAATATCATTGTTGTTGCTGTGATGATGTGTTGAAAGTTTTTAAGTGGAGACTTGGCCTTCAGATGGAAGGGGCTTTGCCTTGCAGCGGGACAAAACTGGCTTGATAGATTGTATGAGGATAAAGTACATCCAATCGTGTTGATATATTCGATTTTTGAAACGATAATATCGTTCCCCAACACATTGTCCAGTTTTTGTCACTACGGCTCTGTCGCAAAGCCGCTTCTAAAGTGTTAATAGGCATAAAATTAAAGTGCACCTCGGCTTTGCTCTTTTAGAAATAGGCTGACAGAAAAGCTACTGGAAAATATTTAACGTTTTTTATGCCAATACGAAATCCGTAAATCCGTACTACATGGACTAATAAAAATGTAGCAGTGCATAGTTTTACATAATAAACAATTCAATTTGACTTATTTTTCCAAACTAGAAGTAAAGAATGACAGTTCAACTAAACCATTTATTACTCGTCAATTCTTAACCTATGTACGTAGTCGACATATTTTTTCTTCACTTCGCCAGACTGAGAATTCTAGACGGATGGTTCCGAATATTACTTTCACCCGTCAACTGAAATAATGAACTGTAATGAAAAAAAAACTCCGAAGGCCACAATATACGAACGAATACAGGAGAATAAAATTACAATTTATTAGAGATGGGACGAATATGGACTTAGCCGGGTTACCCATCATAAGTTCGAAAATGTTTGACCGAATTACATTTCATCTAAACCGTTTCAACTATTATCGCTTAGTTTTTTTTTAAATGCTACAAGTAACCGGCTATATTTTTGTGACCAAATAAATTTCCGTCGGTGTAGTGAAAATATGGCAAATAAATTATTTGGCAAATGAAAAAAGTTCAAGTTCAATATGTCAAATATATATAGTTAAAAAAGAAGTCGGTCAATATTTTTCGGTAAAATAAAATTAGAACAAAAAAAATCGGAAAAGTGATCGGTTCCCACTTAACCGACTAATCGCCTAGATGGCTAGTCGGACGTTCGGCGCTCAAAATATGGCCAACTGAACTGCCAACTAGAGGCCAAATATAAATGTGGCGGATATCATCCTGGCATATTTAAATCCATGTGGCCCACCCAGTTTGTTTATTTAAAAAACCGTGCGAAAAGGTATAGTGGCTGACTTAATGCATTAAGAATTATCTACGAGTCAATCAAGGGTGGTGAAGAGATAACATGGCAAGTGCCATTGGTATTGCCTAGTCTGCAAATAGTCGGTCTATTTGTTTTTGTTAATAATAGCTTGATAGTCGCACTGTTTTTGTAAACGTATATAATTCTTGAACTTTTTTGCAGTGCTGTAGTAAATTACGATTTCCTTTTTTGTTTACTGTTTTTCTGCTCTTCAAGTTTCTACTAGTCGCCGACCGACTACAAATGTGCCCGAATAGTCGGCTTTCCTGGGTAGTTGGTCCATCTCTACAATTTATTGAAGAAAATTTTGGTAGCTACATTATTCATGTGGCAGATTGTCGGGTGTAATAGAGTTCCAATAGATCAGGCTGTGCTGCTGACAAATGAAGCTCCACATCGGATTTGATGAACTGTAGACTTACTGATTTAGGCCTTTTTTCTGGGTTTAATAAACACGAGTTTTATACAATCTGACAACGACTTGTAAGTTTTAATCATCAGTGTTACAATTAATCATGTGGACAACGAAGACTATGTTTCTTATGATGGCTTAATTTTCCGCATGACTACAGCTGACATAGGGGGAGCACTAATATTTGAAAGGCAAACATGTTACTGTTGATTGAATTTTACATTTGGTCAAAGATAGATAAATAGATAAAACATTTATTTAGTACAAGAACAGAAAATACAACACACAATAGCACACCTATATAAATCATTATACTAGAAAATACAAATATGAAAAATCATTTAAAGAAAAAGACAGAATTAATGGTAATCTGTGAGTGCCAAACTACCTACGAAACATTTTATTTTTTCCTTAGCCTATTGTGTTCCACTGCTGGGCAAAAGCCTCCCCCATATCCTTCCAGACATTCTTTTCTTGCGCCACCTCGAACCAACCTTCGCGGTGTGCATCCAAATCATCTCGCCACCGCTTTCTGGGCCGGCCTCGGCGACGCCGTCCATACTCTGGCACCCATTGCGTGGAGACTTTTGCCCAGCGGTCATTATGCATGCGGCTGGTGTGCCCCGCCCAGTCCCATTTCAGCCCGGCAGCTTTTTTTCCCACCTCAATGATACCTGTTTTGGAGCGTAGCGTGGTGTTCCGTACTCTATCAATTCTTTTTAAACCTAAAATACTGCGCTCCATTGCCCTTTGACATACCCATCCATACAAGAATATTTAACATGAAAAAAAAATCCAATGTGCGGTGTGTGTCTCATGTAGCACCAAATGGGAGTACAACTCAGCATGCGCCGGTGTGTGTGTTATGTTAATAGATATAGGTATATAGTGGTAGGAATATAAATGATGTGCGTAATTTTTGTTTTTTTTAGGTAAGTATGTTATTATTATGATTGAATTATTGAAATTATTTGGAATCGATATTTAAAGTAAAACAATGTGGAATAGTGGCTGTGATCCACTGTGTTTACAATATTTATTCCTTTTTTTTTTCACAGGCCTGCGGCAGGTAAGGTAACCCACTGCTAAACTTAAATAAATGACGTGGTTGAAATCGTCACGCCCAGGTTTTTCTGTGAGTTAAGAAGGAACTGTCGGAGCCGATTTCTGAAGGTAGATACGTTATAGAGACCGACCGTAAGTAACTTAGATGAGTTTACCTTAGTTTCAAATTTAAGTTTGCTTCTAGCTTCTTAACAGTGAGTTCGCCTACCACGTCTTAGCTAACTAAAACGTGGTAGGTCAGAGATGCCATGAAGCCATGATTACTATTCATAAACAATAAAGTAGTCAATTTAGTTTTCATTAAAGATGTTTTTTTTTCAAGGCTTCGCTTGAGTTGTTACAACTGATGAATGGATTTCTATAATAGTAAAATATTATGCGCACACAAACTTTTCGTCACGATTTTGGGGTTGTTCCCATTATAAAAAATCTTTATAATGATGGGTACCTACAGTGCAATGACCCCTTTTCAGGTATTGTGTTCATTCTGTTACATGTTTAGTTGATGCTTCAGAATTACATCAATGATTAATTACATCAAAATTATAACAATTTAATCCATTCTTTTTAGAAAGCCACAATGTTAATCGTCTACCCAGTTTCACGTCTGGGCTTTGGAAGCTTGATCAAAGAACTCAGGTCATTATTTTACACAATATTTATTTACACTATTTCAAACAACTTCATCATTAGTTCAACCAAAGGACGCCCACTACTGGACTTATGCCTCACCCAAGTGTCGCCACATCAACCGGTCCCGTGCAAGGCGTCGTAGGCGAAATAACTGCGGGAGCTTTCACCAGGTCATCGGTTCATCTTGTAAGAATCCTTCCGACGCTTGCATCTTAAATACACGTAGTCGCCATTCCAAAAACGTTCGACCCCATTGACTGTATGAGATGAGCTACGAGTCCTGCCCACTGCCCGTAAAGTTTACCATTAAGTTTGAAAGCCAGTTAACCTTTTTTCTTCACATCACAACAAGAAGCGCAGTCACTTTGAACAAAGGATGTTTTCTACCCGTTTAAAGTCCAACTAAACCATAAACTTACTAAATTGAATTGCCGAAGTGACTTACTAGTGACAATGGACCATTCCTCTTAACGGACCCCAACAACTTGGGAACGAACAGCTGTTGCGTCCAGTTTGTAGATGTTTTCCTTAAGATGTTGGTTAAGCATTGAAATGACGTTGTGAAGTTGAAAAAGTTTACGTTTTCCTAAAAGTCAATATTTCCTCTTTCATAAATTTTAAAGAATAGAACCTTTATTTAAACCTTTTTGACGGTTTATTTTACGCTTCCAAGACTCCATAAAACTTTTATGCTTCAATATTGAAGTAATATGGTGTGATCAAAAATCAACCTTTATCACAAAAGTAACTGTTTGAAAAACGTTAACGTTAAGAAACTACAATGAGATTAGTATAGGAAAACTTCTTAATTATTTGGACATTTGATTAACATTCATTATATTCACTATGTCGATAGAAACAAATGAGGTGACGACAATTTTCTCAAATTGGTTCTATTACTCGTATGTACCGTAATAACAAATTAAATATTTATCCCAAATTGCTCATTCAACTAGACATCAAATACGAAAAGTCAAAAACCAGGTGCGCATAACACTGAAACTTATAATTACTTTCAAAATCTCCGGAACATAATAACCAAAATCTCATCTAATTTCCTCGATACGCACTGAGACCATAAAGTAAATGTCTTGTCGCGGGCGTTACAGACTTTCGTCGAAGTTGGATACCATCACGTGTGTGTAATACCCCTTAATTGTACTTCGGTAGCCGTTACTTTTTATTGCCACAGTAACTGTTCTTAATTTCTTTCGCTCCTACTATTTCTCGTTCCCTAAGTCCAGGGATCAGTTGGACAGCAATGACCATGGGCGTTGAAAGGCTCAGTAATTTATAGTTTCTCATAAAAAAGAAAGATTTATCGGCCAGTGCTCGGTCGTACAGTTTCCTTTGTGGCCCGGTCACATAAGTGTTATAACATCAGAATTCATGTATTCGGTTATAACCGTTATTCTTGCAAAAGGATGACAATATCAGGTTTTTATGTTTGATTTTTGAACTATGACCGATATTGGTTATCTGTTGCGGAGTTATGACGTACGAAATGTCTAGATCTTTTCATCGGCTTCCCATTTTATGACTTTGAACTGTCTTGCTTGACATTGTTTTTTTTTTTATGTGTAATTTCTTTCCTCTCGCTTTCCTGCAATCTGTGGGACTTATGGGAGTGATTTTGTGAAATGGGATGGAAGTGTGTAACAGGAAGCCAAGGAACCATGCGCTATTTGTTTTGACCAATGAGCGCGAGCTATTTGATTTGACCAATAAGCGCGCCTTATTGGATTTGACCAATGAGTGGTCGAGTTGGCTGTCAGTTGATACTTTTATTGTTAATGTTGCTTTTTACCAAGGTGAGACGTCGATGTTACACATCCTATGCGACTATTGTAAGACTCGCTCGTTTTTTTATAAAGTTATAACCCATTCAGTTTAATACTTCTACAACGTTGTTTTCATGTTTCGCTCCAAGTTATAAAGTTAATTCCCAAGGACATTATGCAACAAAAGTTATAATTTAACCGCACACCCGAGAATATGAAAACAAATTCTCTTTCAAGTTTTTCGTGTCCAACCGTTTAAACACAATTGAATAAAATATGAACTTTGTAAAAAATCTTATTCCAAATTTAAAACCCGATTCAAATACAAATCACGTAATCTATTTTGATTTGGTTTAGAATACTATTTATGAATATCTAAAAAAAAAAACATCCGAATGATGTTTATGAATTCAAAGATGTTTTTCTTCCTGGGAATTATTTAAAAAGCCGACAGGCGACTGATGGCTGGTGACAATCTGTCATTTTCGGAAGTTTATTCCGTAGGTTATAGTGTGTGTGTGGTTATAGTGTGTAAAAAAAAGATTCGATTGCCCCCTACATTCATGTGCGCACAACTCGACAAAATGTACTGAGCAGCTGATTTTTTTTTCGCGATTTCGTTGTTGGTCCCATCGTGAAAGTTGTTCATAATGACGAGTATTCCTTTAGAGGTATTGCGTTTATTCTGTTACACTTTGTATATTGCTTTTTTTGCGAATATAGCGATACAAACTTTGTGAGCATTTTAAGTGACTACCTGTTGCGATTATTATGATCGAGCGAAAATGCCAAAAAACAGTTTCTTTTTAAAAAAAACAACAAAAAAATTGCCCCACACTAGGAATTTCTCCTGTGTCGTGGGCGCGTTTACAAACCTACAAAGTCACATACACAAACAGCCAGACCCGGAACAACTATCTGTAGGCCATACATATATTTGTTCCGTGCGGAAAACGAACCCGCGACACGCAGCGCAGCAGTCAATCGCTCAACCACAGCGCCAACAACAAATTATTTGTTGTAACAGCGGCAACAGAAATACACACTTATCTAGTTAAAATTTCAATTGTCTACCTATTACGGTTCATGAGATATAGCCCGCTGACTGACAGACAGACGGACGGAAGAACGGACGGACAGACAGCGGAGCCTTCGGGTACGGAACCCTAAAAACGCTTTTTCACTTGACACTATGCTTATATTAAATGGGGCCCTGGTCTCTAAAAACCCCATTTTTTATAGCATGCCCATCATAATCTGTCACAACTTCATAACATACTACTATTAGGGGTAAAAACCCTAGTAAATCCTGCCGAGCACATCAACCAAGTTAAGGATGTTGATGTTTTCTTTGAGAACACAATTCCATCGGATGTCACAAGATGAGTACAAAGCCTACACGCATTCCTGAACAAACAACGCTCCTTGGAAAACATTACCCTCTTTATTCGAGTGTAGGGTGGCTCCACAAGACATTGTACCTACTATACGTTCTTTTGTATGTACGGTTCAAATGAGTTAGGCATGTATGTCGCATATTTGACATGTAATGAATCGTAAGCACTAATTCACATTTTACATGAAGGATTCATGTTATTAACTAACTATTTGAAGCGAGCTATCTATTTCTGTAAGTACCAAAATTCATCAACATCGATTAAGCGATTCCTTAAAAAAATACTTTAGCATTTATAATACATAGTACTTAATTCGGATTCTTTCTAACGGAATAAATTAGGTACTAATATAAAATCTTCGATCTACCTATATTATAAAGCCATGTTCCGGTTGGATCTGAACGTGTACAAAGTACGCGGATAACAGAACAATGAGATCAATTGTGGAACAAATCTGGTTTAACTGGACTTGTGGCTCGATAGATCCTTTAAGGGTTCCGATGTACTTTAAGCCGGGTACGCATCCCTTAACATATTGCTGTGAAAAATGTTCATGGTTTCGAAATACTATTACGCTTCCTTATAACCCTGTGTTAGGAGAGGGTTCGGTTTGTTCCACATTCGCCCCATTTATCGCCCCAATTCATAAAGATTCTTTAAAAGAAGGCTGAAAATTGATATTCCATCATGCATTAAAATACCTTTGAAAATAAATAATCAGTTGACTTTGCTGTGCATATATACGTACCTATTCAGCCTATAGTTTCCCCACTACAAGGATTCGGGTCTTCTCTGTGTAAAATAGCAGCCATATTCCAATACGGGGTAAATATCTTAACTTTTCCAAACACGTATCAATCCATAGTCTGTTCATACACCGAGTCTACTGTAAAGCGAAAATACCAGTTTCATTCAATACAATCGACCTCTTTCATCAAGACTTCTTTAAAGGTTTAGAAACTTCATTAGGCTTCTAAACTTCTAAAATTAAGTGCCGTAGCACATACTTAATTCAGAAAGATGAAGGACTGCCAAGCTGTCATCATCATCATATCAGCCGAAAGACGTCCACTGCTGGACATATGCCTCCCTCAAGTGTTTATCCGGTTTTAATAATGGAATTTAATAGGAATGGCTCCTATCTATATACCAATTATATACCAACCCCAAGGCAACGAAAATCCACGCAATACCAGGCTCAGAGTGAAGTCCAATAAAAGCGTTATTTGCTTAATTCATACAATCCCGTGTTTAATTAAATGCGTTTTTCAAACTAAATAGTCAAATTCACCTGTGTCTGTCTGCGATTTAGAATTTAATTGAAATGTCTTCTAATTTGTTACAAAACATATTTTAGTCACACTTTACTAGGCAATTTTGGATGCTACGCTACGACGGTTGGGAGAAAGTGAAAAGGGTGCCTGAAATAGTGGCTGGTTTTTAATTAATTAAATATGTCACTTCACTACCAAGACTACCTACTAAACAAATGAAAATGCGGCATATTTGTTAAAAACCGAACAAGTACGAGTCGGATTCGCACACGAAAGGTTCCGTGCCATAAACTGAAAACATTGCGATTCTTGGATTAAAGGGGATCCTTAAAAGTTTAATTTAGTTCTATTTTTTCATTGCTTTTTGTTATAGCGTTAGTAGAAATACACACTCTGTGAAAATTTGAACTGCCTACTTACTATTATGGTTCATAACATACAGCAAACTGACAGCCACTCTTCGAGTACGACATAATTTTCCCACTTTCGCGATTCAACATCATCATCATACCGGCCAATTACCGTCCACTGCTAAACGCAGGCCTTCCCGAAAGAGCGTCACCCAGCCAGATCTTGAGCAGTTCGCATCCATGTGCAGCTAGCCACCTTCATATAATCATTTTCGCGATTGGCGCTTTTCAATAGAGCATCAAATGTATAAAAAAAAATACATCGTCAGATTGTAAAAACTTAAAACCTTACTTGGTCAATATTCCTTGCCACATGCAAAAGTATATTTTATAGAATTCAATATTATCGTTTTCAATAAATTTTGCGACGAAATTCAAGGTAAGTTGGTGACAGAGTCAATTCATCTGACCGTTGAATTTATTCAAGCATTTATTCGACGTGAAAACGGTAGGAAGGCGTGGATTTGTTTGATTTATTTCAACTGAGCCCGAAGCCTTTATTACTGAGCGAGGAATAATCCTCAAACGTCCTACAGCTAGTTTAAATGTAGTATTTGTAGGCAACATAGACTAGATTATTACTCTACGATCGAATTCTTTCAACCAAAGATGGGCAGTCAGTCTCGCACATAAAGCCATGGATACTTTCCATGGCTTTATGTGCGAGACTGATAAAGGTGGAAATAGACATAATGATTGATTACTTATTCACAGAAACATTTAACGTACAGGCAATTGACGAAATGCTTACAGTTTTTTAATCCCCATTTTTCTGTACCAGCCTCATCCAGACTCTACCCGCTATAGGACAATGTTGTCTGCCCATCTAGCCGCCGGACGACCGACCGCGTCTCCAAGTCCGCGGACAGCAAAATAATAAACGAGAATTGTTTTACGTGTTTTAACTTCGTATGAACTAAAACTAAAGCTGTACATATTAACTTTGCCAAAACTATAACAAAGAGAAAGTTCCCCTACAACAATTACACAGCAATAAATCTTAAGAACAAAGAAACTGCGACGGTTATTGGAATGTGAATATTCATAGTCCAGACTTTGTCTCGGTTATAATGAGGTTAATTCTGAGACTTCTCCCAACTTATACTGTCCCGCTGTTCCAGTCCCTGCATTGTAGTATAGTTCGGAGTATATTTTAATAATTGCAGTCGGGGATAATGAGTTCTCTTTCTTGAGATAATTTTACGTTTTCTTAACGAGACAATTGTGTAGTTTTTGCGACAAAGAATAAGAACCTTAGTTGTTTTAGAACCATGTGCGAGTTCATAATTAGATTCCTGCCCATGTCTCATGCTACTTGGGTTATTTCACGTATTCTTCTTCTATTCTCCACTGTCAACCACTACACTATCATTGACTCCCTATTATTCACTGTCATTCTTCACACTATCTATTCATTTCTTCTTTGGCCTTTCTCTCTTTAACAATCCATCAAAATTTATTCCACACGCGCTCTAATAGTGGCATGCGTTTCATCTGTAGCGGCAGGCATCAATGCCGCCACAAGAAAAACTAACGAAGCAAAATTTGTGGACGGCAACAAAAAAAATCGCAATTCCATCTATCGCGCCAGTGGCAAACTGCTAACAAAATTCTGCATCGCGGTATCAGAGTTTTCCGTGCGATTTGAACATATAAAACAGTCTGTATGTCAACTATCAGGCAGTTGCCCACCAGACACAACAACCGTCCGGTCGGAGGATCCTTCCTTTTCAATGGAGGTTTGCGGGACTTTTCACTCTGTACTGCATACCTTCTATACATCCTTCCTCATCACATGCATACGCGAGTTAATGATAGACATATTTAGAACTTATGCCCTAAATAAATAATTTATCGATCTTTTAAGATTGTTGTCTGACGCAATTATAACATTAGCTGTTTTCTTATATCTACAGGCAACGCAGGAAAAGTTATTTCCGCCAATACTGATCACATCTTTCCAAGAAGTACTATCATCTTTCTTGTAACGGACCTTCGTTCGAAACAAGTATTAAGGATTATCTTGTTTTTCGCACCAGAGTCTATACCTATCATAAGCAGCCATTCTAATCACCTAATCTACCTTCACAAAGAATGTGGTCAAGAATGGGACCATGGCAATATTCCCTTAGACAATGGCTGAAATCAGCCGGAAGGCGCTCTGTGCAGATCCATTATTGAACAGAACACGTTCAACGACCGCTGTGATCCACGTCATGCTACGCATAACTAGATCTTGTGTATTACGTTATTGGGTGGTGGTCTTGCAACTCTAATTGGTTGATAAATACATTAAGGTGGAACGTCCATTTTTATTTTTCTGTTCGGAATATTTGTTTTTCTAGTGTTTCTTACAATCAAATGCAACATTTCACAACTATTCCGATTTTTTTGTTATTTCCATTCATTCACGCAATCGGAACAAAGAGAAACATAGCATAAAATCGCGTTTATAAAAGTTGAGGCTCTAGACAACTGCCGTTCTGTCAGCGATAGCTTGGCGAAGGCGATTGTCAAAACGTTAAAAATGTATGGGCAAGACAAACGTTGTGGAAATGTCACGTGATCAATCCGTTTCATGTTTGCATTTCGACAATCGCATTCGCTCATAGAATTACACGTTGTCTGGAGTCTCCTGATCCGATTACGAATTTTTTTTCACTGATAGTAGCCACAGAGTCCATCCAGGTGATCCAGGTATGTTCGGTGAGAGATCCAGGTATGTTCCCTAACATGCATTGCACAGAGGAGTTTTCGGCGTGGTCTTTCAAGAAGTTACCGAGCCCCTTTCAGTTCCATGCTCTGAATATGATCACCGAAGTGGTTTAAGTGAGGCAAGAATCCCACACTCTCGGATAAATGCCCAAAGTCCGGGCACCTTTTAAAGCTTTCACCTCGAAAACAAAAAACGGTGCTTGTAGAGATAACCTCGGATATAGCAATCCATACTAATACTATAAATGCGAAAGTGTGTCCGTCTGGCTGTATACGCTTCACGCTTATATCGCTGAACCGATATAGATCAAATTTGGTATGGAGACAGTTCGAGTCCCGGGAAAGGACAAAGGATAGTTTTTATCCCAGAAATCATCCTTTAAGGGAGCGAAAAGGGGGGTGAAAATTTGTATGCGAGTCCATCATTATTGAAGATAAAACCATGTCTTTGTATTTAGGCACTTTATAAAAAAAATTATAAACATAAGTTTAAGCGTTTTTGAAAAATAAAAATGGCTACCCAAAATAACTATTCCACGTGGACGAAATCGCGGGCAAAAGCTGTAATATACAAGTTTATCCTCATGCAATCTCGTGGTATTCAGTTGCAGTCACAATCACGGTAACATCAGCTTTCCAGCAGTAAAGTGAAAACGGAATTCAGAAAACCAGGAATGTCAGAGAAAATATGCAAATAGTTAGGTGAGTATGCACACTAGTTTGATATATATACCGTTGGCTCACTTTTGCAGCTTCACACCCGCGCCCGTGGTTAGAACTTTTAACGAAATTATTGGCCCTTTCGGATCGTGATGAAATACGAATATATTTCATTTCAGATCCCCGGGGTGCTATATATCGTTACGGGGTATCCAGCGGGCTTTTTAGTAATATATTTTATTTGTATAGGAGGTATTTTGTTTTAATAGATTTGGTGTTAAGTCATGAAGGATCTTTTGCTTTTGGAAAAATAGTTCGTGTGTTACCTAACGTGATATAAATGTATAGTTTTCTATATACTTCCTGGTTTAATTTAAGATTAAATCCAGCTCCAAAAACTAACATCAGCTGAAAAATATTACCTCGAATTCAATCTACCCATCGTTTGATTTTGGCAACAATTTATACTTTCATTGTTTTTCTGTGTACCTTGCATGTTTCATGTACAAGATCAATTTTTGTCTTGTTTTCTTTCTTATCCTTTCTTTGCTTTTGCTATTTAAATTAATCAATCTTTCAATCAAGAATTCAAAGACCCGTAGCAGTACTAGCGTAGGAGTACTTACAAATACATAAAATCTTATAGATACTATATACAAGTGAGTAGAAAATATACGGTGAGTCGACGCTTCACGTGACCAGAGGGCTGGCCTTTTCTTTGGTCAACGAATCAGTATTGCCATTCAACGTGGTAATGCGGCCAGTGTTCTGGGCACTTTTTCCGTTGACAGCGATGTGGATGAATTTTTCGATGCCCTGTGAGTTCTTCCCCTCCCCTTTTTACTCCGCTTGTATATTTTCTACGCGTAGGAGTTAAAAGAAACATCATCATCTTCCTGCCCCTACCCCATGTTACTTGAGGTCGGCGCAACACGTTTTTTTCTTCCATTCTGTCCTGGCAGCTGTCACACTATCACTAACTTACTTTTCTATCATAACACTCCTAACAGTACTAGCATAGGAGTTAAAAGAAACATTTCTGTGAAAAGCCCGTTAAATTGAATGTCATTGACGTTCGCTTCAGTTGGACCTTAACTTTGATTAAAATAATGAAGTTGTAAATGCTGTGCACGTCTGTAATTGACATAAACGCTAGAATAAGACCTTATACAATTTAATGTATTCATGTTTGTGTTGTTGATGTGCCATTAATAAATAAAAAAGTACTATTTTTATTTATTAAGTAATGACAATAATAAAGTGACGTTCTATCAACGTCGTGATCGTCATAATATCCTAAATAGGAGGATTGACGAGCGTTACCGTCAAGCCATGTGGTCAATTGGCCCTGACATTTTGAAGTTACGACCATCTTTACCTATAGTTGAAATAATGTCTAATCTAGAGTTTCTGTTCCAGCTCTTAAATTCAATCAAGATTGTTATTGACGCTCAACTCATTCACAAATTGTATGATGCCTACAAACCTGTCCCAATCTATTCTATATTCAAACTTACCATAGTGATACCGATACCAGCTTAGAACCTCTTAACAATAGAAGCATGGTTCTACATTCCTTTGCTCATAATATGATACCCTAGTACATCGCTGCAACAAATTGACACGCTCCTTTGTAATTTGTCCCCTCGTTATCACCTAGTTTGCTTCGTTAAACTTATTAGTCAGTAGTTCAGGGCCTATTTGTATGTAAATACAAATTATAGTATGTATGCCAAGGAAAAATAAATTGGGACGAACTTTAGAAACATTTTGG
This sequence comes from Mamestra configurata, assembly GCA_002192655.3. NCBI lineage: Eukaryota > Metazoa > Arthropoda > Insecta > Lepidoptera > Noctuidae > Mamestra > Mamestra configurata. Next base: position 54,820 of record NDFZ01004703.1, on the reverse strand, counting down.
CCACCATCATGGTGGCAAAAATGTATCTAAATATCGGGCCACATGGCTGTGTTGTATCTGTTAATGTCGAATTGTCGCGCCTTCTGGTGCAGTTGATTGGCTACAAAGCTCGTTGCGACATGACGGTAGGCCTAAACAAATTCGTTTGATTCGTGTATCCCGCACTACTACACAACCGGACACCAGTGTTGCTGTATGCATATTTGAAATAGTGAAAAAAAAATAATCTGTGTAACCTGTCCAATTAAGAGCAATTTTATTTATTTACATAAATACAACAAATTTAATTTAATTACCTTTATGACCATGCTATGCTATAACTCAATAAAACTCAAAATAGTTTGGTATATATTAAATTATTGTTGTTGCAAACGAAGGTGTTTTTTTTGGTTATTTTTATTTATGCCTACCACATTGTAGCCTACCACAGTGTAGTCTTTTTAACCCAAATGTTGACTGGTAGAGAAAACCTTGATGCATTAAGTCTGCCCATGTTCCACTATTGTACATTAAGTTAAAATAAATAAATAATAAATCATCAACCAAAATTAAACTAATACTTTATCATAATCGAGTCATGCGTGAGAAATATTTAAAGAAGCGTTTTTCCTGATCCATGTTCATATCGCATATGATTCATGAAAAAATATAAGAATAAAGTCGACTTCTTTAAGATCCTAATACATAAAAAACCCATCGAATACAAACGTCAAGAAAGGATCAAACACTTGCAACGATTTGGTTTACTCTTCACATTTTTCAGAATTTTCCTTTTAAGAAACATAGAATACACACCCTTATAAATTCAAATTACCCAATTTTTTTCCGAAAAAAACAACTTTTCACTCGTCAGTCACGTTTGAAAGAAGATCAAGGAGTGTTTGCTGACGCGACAAGATAAATGTGTTTCCCTCGACACGATCAGGGGGTCTTTACGGGAATATTCTATAAGTGACGACACTTTTACGAGTTTGATAGGATCTCATCGGTCGGTAACTGTCTGGATGGGGTTGAACCATCTGTCAAACTGCTGAATTATCTTCGACACTTTTTCGGTGTGATCGTAAACCGAGAATGCATCGTGCCAGAATATTTGCCTTCCTGCATTCTGGCAAATATTCTGTGTTGGTGTAGATATGAGACACAGTATATTATTTAGTAATATTTTCTGGGTTTCGGTACATATAATACATCTTACTAATATTATAAACGCGAAAGTTTGTATGGATGGATGGATGTTTGTTACTCTTTCACGTCAGAAAGGCTGAGCGGATCTTGATGAAATTTGGCACAGTGGTAGATTAGTCTGTAATAACACATAGGATACTTACTTAGTCTGGAATAACATTTATAATATCCCGGAAATATGTTCCCTGGGGATAATTTTCGACAATCGCGTGATTGGGCGGAGCCGCGGGCGGCAACAAGTAATTCTATAAATGGAGTATATTAAGTAAATGGGGTGTAAGCATTTTTTCTGACGATTCCCAATATTAGTCAGAAAATCATTTGAGAAACCTAAGGATAAAGGACCCCTGGGTCAAGGGTACTCGTGACATCAAATAAAGACCCCGATTATCGAACGCTGACTGACAAACATGATCCTGACGATAATACATAATCGCCTTAGAGGAATTTCGCTATAATTGATATCGTTGAGAAACGCAATAAGTATTATAATTGTATGTATTTTATAATTAATCATCACAGGTTTTATGATGCATGAGGGTTTCTTAATTAAGTAGATACGTTAAGCTGTTTTTTAAATGTCTAAACTAGAAAGTACTTTTTTAAATTCATTTGTTTGAAATAATATCGCTAACACGATTTACGATCAAAAAAACTTTGGACACACATTTACAAAAGTGTGACCTTAAACTGTCCCTAGAAACGTTTTCAAGTGATAGCAGTTCAATTACTGGTTGGCAAACAGCCCTAAAACATAGTTCGATCGAATTCATATCAATTTAAACTTTAATAACTAATAATAGCTATCCAATGGATTCCATTTTGCTAACAGAAAGTGGTTGAAATTATTGAAAGTCATTTATTAGTTCAACTATTACCCGATTAAATAATTTAATGTGATGAAATAATAATATTGTACGGACAAGTGTTATCAATGCCTTTTGTTTAACTTCAATGCATAGATATAATAAAATGTTATTTTTTATATTTCTATGGTTCCTCTGTATCAAAACGTTCTATTCGCGTTCGTCCTATAAGCAGAACGTTCTACTGTCAAAGTACAGTTATGCTGAAAAATGACTGTCGGTCGAGCCGCTCTGGCAATATTATAAAAATACTAATAATACTATAATACTACCATCGGACACCTAGACGCACTGCAAGTAACCATCCCTACCTTATTGCTATTCCACCAATTCGCACTTAACGTTTCCAAACGTCTTTTATAATGCGCACATCAAAGGAAAGGAACTCTCTACCTGCGCCTGTGTTTATGAACGCATACAACCCTAATCTCTTCAAAATTAGACTAAACAGGCTTCTTCTGGGTAAGCTCGCTTCATCGTCTCTGTCATCTATGACCTAGACTGTAGTCAAGAGCAAACTCATCCCAAACATTAAAAAAACCTTTTTTTATTTCACTCTGAACCCAATTCGAAAGAAATCTTCGCAGACGAAGACGCGGGCAGAAGCTAGTATTGAATAACGTAGCTATTTAATTTATTGATCGCGAAAAAAAACTGTCGGCATTTTCGTGTAAAACTTTAAAATCTTATGTGTTTGTGTGGTATGAGTGTACTTTTCCCATTCTCTTGTTTTTAGGACCTGCTAATAAGACGTTTTGATACGGAGGCGTTAAAGAGTATTGTATAGTTGTTAATTACGTAATGTAAAATTATTAAGTATAACTATGGCTTTACTATTTTCTTTATCTACTGAAATCCTACAAATCTTTTAAATGGAAAATGTGTGTGGTTAGGTATGTTTCAATGCCTCCGTATCAAGCGTCCTATTCTCAAAACGACTTAAGAGCAAATCGTCAGCCCATCTCCGACATAGGCTGAAATCAAGAGCGACAAAGACTCGCAAAATACCAGGAGACGAGAATAATGAGGAAGTATTTTCGAGACTGGAATCTTGAGCGGCAAAGTTCACAACCTACCAAGAGACAAATGTTTAAACACATGAAGAAATGGTTCAATGTTTTATAACCCAGTCAGAAGTCAACCAGTCTTGCCAAGGGGTATCGTGTTACTCAGTTACTGGGTTGTCTGGGTTGTGGAAGTCAGATAAGCAGTCGCTTCATATAATATACTGGTACTCTGTTGTATCCGGTTGGACTGGAAGCCCTCCCCAATATAGTCGGGAAAAGGATAGGCAGGTGGATGGCTGAAGCAATGGATCGGAAATTCGATTTTATGATATACACAGATGAGATGCGGAACTTCGTTTCTTCGGAAAAGTTGATAGCATAAGTAAGGAAGCAATATTAAATTACCTTCATAAGAGCGCAAAGAAATTGCGAGAAGAAGGAAGATATTATAATATAACATATTCATATCCAAGTTTGCGCAAAGACGTCCCATAAATAACTCAGTAAGTGTAGCAGTGAATAATTTGAGCCAAACTTTCCATACTACCTTGACAAAGTTACTCTTAACTGTTACTAAATTTAACACCAGAAGCGCCTGTGGTTTATTAAAACAACCTCTACACTATTGCAAAATGTTCGTGCCGGCGAGGTTACGTGAAATTTTCCACAATATTTTTTTTTTTTTTTTATGTATCTAGCCTTCAAAATCCTACTAATACGCGAAAGTTTGTAAGTATGGATGGATGGATGGATGGATGTTTGTTACTCTTTCACGCAAAAACTATTGAATGGATATTGATGAAATTTGGCACAGTGGTAGATTATAGTTTGGAACAACACATAGAATACTTTTTATCCCGGGAATACAACCACAAGGGCGGAGCCGTGGGTGGCAACTAGTACTGAATATTTTTTTTCACCGTCCAAAAAAAAACAAGCATTAAGTACATACAACTCGACGCTCTTTGAGTTGTGATGATGATGATGCAAAATCCCATTATATAATGTTGGGAATCAATTTTCATACAGTCCAAGTTGGCATTAAACATCAATAAATGCCAATTCAAAATTGACCGGAACTTTTTCGGATTCAACAAAAAGTCCATAAATGATTCAAATGTGAAGCTTCATTATATTCTGGCGTTTTATTGCCACCGAATGACATTTCCACATTAAACCAACAACAATTACGCTTAGGATCTCTCTTCACGCCATTTTAAATCGTTCAGTTATGCCACTGTGCGCCAGCCGTGAAATTTACGCCAGAAGATAAATCTTTCAAATACATTAGCCTAAATCCCAAACGAATACAGTGATATTAATGGCCAGTGCTAAAAAATAAACTAATTCGATAAAAAAACTCAGGTACTCATCAAAGCTGTTTTTAATTGGTCCCCAAAAAAACTAAACTGTAATCTAATAAAAATCTGGAGTATCCAGATTTAAGCTGAGATATTGTGACAGATATAAATTGGTTTAGAAATTAATATGTCATTTGCAGAATATCTTCTCAGACATTTATAACATCTGCCTTTAATTTTGATGCCGAATTAGTTTACTAACTTTGTAGATGGAAAAAAGGTTTTGATATAAATTTCACTAAAAGAAAGAGCCATTAATGAGAAAGGTTTGTGTATTCTAGTGTGTACAATTCTGCAGTCCTAGCTTGAAAAACAGTTCCCTGTAATTCGGGCATAAACCGTATACACAAGAGAACATTTTATTCTCCGTTTTAATAAAACTAATTTTATCGAGGTCACTGTGATGTTATAATAAGTTTTTGAACTCGGGTTTTTCCCCTTGTATTATGAACATCGCATTTAAATAAATTTTATCTAATTGACTTTTATTCTCAGCATTAAATCTACCACTATTTCCTCTTCAGCACCCAAAGGTTCTCTGGTAGATTTTGCCTCTTTACTTCTGGGGGCGTAAAGTACCTTTCAAATAAATAAATAAATATCGTACTGGTCGACCACATCATCACTTGCTATTTCCATGAAATAATGGTCAAATATAACGAATTCGATTTCCCCTGACAACTATTTTCACTCTCGTATACCACAGCGTTAATCAGGAGTTCAAATTATTTTACATTTACGGAAAAAACGAATACACTTTACACACGTACCAGCCAATATTTGGAATCAATATTTAGCAGACTCATTAAAATTGTCGGGGATTAATAATACCCCATCATATCCACAATAATGAGATGATTTTAATGAACTTCCAGTATTTGATGTGAACAAAGTAATATCCAGTGTCAATGGGTTTACATCGGAATATACAAATAATATCGAAATTCTACCGAATTGATCAACTTTATATCAATTGAGGCGAATATTGCTTATAATAATATAGTGTACCGATGGTCAGCGATACGGGGAAATTCGAAGCTACATTATTAGAATTCCGTAGTCAACAAGGAACCCTTATAGTTTCTCCATGTCCGTCTGTCCGCGGTTTAGCTCAGAGACGTTTAGCGCTAGAAAGTTGAAATTTGGTATGGGTATACATATTATGCACGCCGACAAAGTGGTAAAATTAAATTCTTGAAATACATTTTTTTAGGGTGGTCCCCTTGCATGTAAAGTGGCGATGATTTTTTTTATCGTTTTACCCATGGTGTGGGGTGTCATTGGATTGGTCGTTGGATTTTTTTTCTATAAGGGTTCGTTTGCGAAATATTAAGCTTTAAAGTGACCCCCTCTACCAGCTAAACGGTTGTTTTTGAAGACGTGAAAAAAATCATAGTACGAATTTAAAAGGAAAACTATCACAGCTAAGTTAGCTTTACAAGTTAACGAGTAATAGTCGACCAACCTATGAAATGTAAAAATGTGTGGAAAATTTCGTCCAAATTCCAAAAAAAAAAACTTAAAACTAAGTGGATTTTTAACTTTGTTATCTAATAATATTTAAGTACATATTACTATGCTTCTGACATTGTTAAGGAGACGGGTAACTACAGAATCCTACACTGTGCGAGGTCCGACACGCACTTAGCCGGTTCTTTTTATTTTAATGTTGATTTTATGTACGAATGATTGATATATCAACGCAAAGCCGTAACTACTATAATATGGCAATTAACATAATGCTTCCATTTATAGTACATAGGTAGGTGAGCACTTATTTCTTTTTTTTAATTTTGCCTTTAGGGTCAAAAGGAGCAAAATCGTTTGTACTAAACCTACAATAACGAAGCAGCCTGCGAAGTGCTAGTTTTACAATCTACATAATAATAAAACTGAAGAGTTTGTTTGTTTGAACGCGCTAATCTCTGGAACTAACAGTCGGACGTGGAAAATTCTTTTTGTATATGATAGCGACATTCTTGAGGAAAGAAAATTCGTAAATATATTTTATTTCCCGTTCCCGTATATCATAGGCTATACGGGAATGGGAAAAAAACGGGATATGCGCGTACAAAGTCGCGGGCTAAAGCTAGTATGGCATAAGGTTGCTAGTTACAGTCACAAAACCGCCGTGCTAGTTGGTACTGTATAACAGTGGGGTAATATACCCCATCGCTGAGACTATAAAGCAACAAACACATTGAAAGTTAAGACTTGAAAAAAAAAACCAAAAAAAACATATTAATCTAAGCAATCAAATTGACTCATTTTGTAAATAATGTAAAGTGAGTCAATTTGATTGCTTAGTTTAATAAGTTGTTTTTTCCTTATCTGTGGTTATTTCTGTAGGAGTGAGGGCATTATTGAGGTAATTTCATCTTGAAATTCATTAAACATAATATCTTTACCAACGATCTCATCTAGGTATCTACATATAGCCATAAACAATTGATAATAGATAAGTTAAGAGGACTAGATATTCTAATGGAAAAGATATCTGACAAACAGACCTATAATTTAACTGAAATAGTGAGATTTCTAGAAAAAAGTCTCGCTTGAGGCAAAATAACAAGTCTATAAAATAGCGACATAAATGTTTATAATACAACTGTTGTTAAATACCTTTTTCATTAGGTACTCTTCGCTAAAAGATAAGTTGTATACGATTAGGAGCATCATTTTTAAACTTGAAATCACAGCACTGTACATTTTACAGCCTGTAACTCCATCTGTCGACAACATCTGTAACTAAAACTCTAAACACGCCGCAGAAGTATAAAGAATTCAATGGCAACCAAGTCGGATTACCCAATTAAATGTATTTGTCCCCAGATTGTAGTAGTCATACCACTTTACATTTACAACCTCCTACTTATCTTTTCCATGAAAATTTAGGCAACGTACCCCTGGGGTTGCGTAACAATTGTTCTGATTGTTGAGATGCCAAGACATTTTGGCCACAAATAATTTCGCGTCAAAACCACTGTGCGGCATGGAAGATTTTTCTTTGTCATAACATCAATGGGAAGGAAGTAATCGCGAAGATGGTCGTTCGCAGATTGAAGAGGGGGAAATAAACGAAATTATGTAAGAAGGTTATTTGTAATGTTATTACTTATTATGCACTTGGGGTGTAACTTATTTTATGACTTCGTTCGTGAATTGTTCTCGTTGACTTTCGTAACAGTTTTGGTGTTTATTTTGGAAACAGAGTTAATTTTATATTATTAAATAACACTCTTTTGAGTTCGTGTTGAGTTAGATTATACCTGAATTATAGCTCAGACTCAAGGAAAAAGGTTGGTCATAAAAAGCCATGTACCTAACTTTTACGGTTTTAACTAGAAACACCCTAAAATAACCGAAACACTCGGCACAAATTTCATTTCACTCTGGATACACACGGATCAAAGGCTTGATGAGAAAATAAAGACATTACAATTTATTTTACGCAGTACCTACTGCTTATAGGCGAGAACGAAACGTACATTAGTCCCGCGATAATCGTCTGTGTGGGACACCGAACAAAAACAAAGTAAACGAGGGAAAGTTTTTGCGTGGCCGACACCAAAGCAACGCGTTCAGAATTTCCCCCATTAATTTTGTCCACGGAAATCGTTTGACAGACCAGTGGGCATGTCATGAACCTATTATACCTATTTAGACATAACGCTGACCCTTTCATGAACGACGTTAGAATAAAACTATTCGGGTTATTACAGTAATACTAAGCCAACCAAGTAATGCGCGCCTAAAAGCGTGTTTGTTTCTCCTGGAAATATTTTGTTTTGTTTTTTTGTTATTTAAAGTAAAACATTTGTTTTAACAAAAGATCAGGTGAAACATATATATTTTTGATTAAACAAAGTTAGGCCAATATAACATGTGATGTGACGGAATTAGACAAATTCGAAAGAAAAAAGGTCAGTTGAATAATGACTAATAACGAACCGTGGATAACAAAAGATCAGGTGAAATATAGAATTATTTGATTAAACAAAGTTAGGCCAAAAACGTGATGTGACAGAAATAGACACAATCGAAAGAAAAAAGGTTAGGTTGACTTATGACGAAACTAATTATTTTATTCAAAGTACGTTTTCCAATTTTATAAACAACACAATCATTTCACACTCACAATAATTCAAATAATTACTTTAATTCGATTAAAAAATTATGTCCTCAATCTAAAAATTAAAAAAGCACGAATTTTAATTTCGCCAATTTCAAACTCGTCGAAAAGGGAAAAAGCACTGTCGAATTTCAACATCAATTGATTGCCTTTGTAATCACAAAAACGTCAACACGACTGGCGACTATCCATTTCATAAGTTAAAAAAGCCCATGTTCTGTGATGGATGAATGAACTTTATAGATACCATACCCATACGCAGAAATGTTTTGGAAATACTTTCATTGTGTATTCAGAACTCCGTGCCGGAGTTCGTGTTTTCTGTTAGTTATATTCTATAACCGAAGGTAATAGCTGGTAACACACTATCATTGACAATGCCTTTAATGAAGCCAGTTTAAAAAAAAATCAGTTGTCAAGCAGACGAACATTTCAAAATAAACAACATTGGATTACCATCAAAATCCTTCCAATTGTACAAGAAAGTATGTTAAAATTATTATTGAATTTCTTTAATGTTTGTATTGTCATTGTAACTGTGTGTCTAATCTGCCAGGGTTGCGGAATTTGTTCGAAAGAGTCACCGCGGCCTTGGAACGCAAAGGGCTTTAGAAGGAACACGGATGGGTTTTAGTCAGTAAGAGTCTGACACGCCCTTCCGCTTCACTCAGAGCGGAAGAAGTCATTTGATGACATCCCATCCTTAAAAAAAAAGAGCTGTGTGTCTAATAATTAGTATGAGTCTTGTAACTTGATTATGAATAAATAATAATAATAAAAATTGCGGTATTTTTTCCTTATAATATAAGGCAAAGGCTACTCTTCTATCAGTTGAAATAAATGAATTGACAATTTCTACTACGGCGTTCTAGAAACACTTCTTGGGTTCTAGACAGAGTGGGATCCTACCAACTTGTCTAGCCCTCACTCTAGCATAAGGCATGTTGATATATAGTTCTTTGAATTTAGTCTTTCAAAAAAAGCTCATCTACTACAAAGAAAACTAAACTGCTAGGTTACTGTCACTAGAATAAATAGATGGCAAACTTTCGTGATCTACTTATAAAAGATAAAAAGAATATTCACATATAAAGACTCCTACAGTCAGGAGCGACGATACAATACGACAACGAGTTTTCATAGAAATTGCTCTATGCGAAATTGTTCTCAAATAGGCTTAGAAATTCTGAACAATTTCTGGATGCTTTTGCTATTATAGTCGAAGGATAATACGGTTTAAGAATCTCACAGACAAGCATAACGCGAAAATACAACGAGTTTCCATGAAATAAATTCTATCAGTAAATACATATATACATTTCAGAACAATAATTATTATGAAAACTCTTTGTCGCATTGCTGCGTCGCATCTGTCTGCGGTATCAAAATAGTATTCACTCACACATAAAAAGCGTTATCTTTTTGCTACAATATCAAAAGGCATCGAACTGAAAAAGGGTCGAGTCTTGAAAGCTACGGATGAACGTTTTGTAATTAAATTGTCACGGCTACGTGCCATTGTAATCTAAGATCAATTTAATATTACAACGAAAGAGGTGGAATGGAATTGGAGATTATTGTTTATTGTTACCACATAGACTTCAAGAAAATACAGGTGTTAAAAGCACACCTTCTGAAATCTAAAGTTTTAATGAGAAAAATGCTTTGATCGTTTTTTAAGGTAATCTTTGGAAGTATTGATGCGATAAGGGAAAATCCTTCAAAAGTGGCAAGCTACACTAATAATAATAATATAATATTTATTTCAGACCGGAGTCCATAGTTTAAAATACTACAAACCAATTTACACTCACATAAACGCACACTCAGAAATTAAAGAAAACATATAAACGTGCATACAAACACAGTGTCACTGCACATAATTAAATGACGGACGATGTGTCGTCGTTATCCACTCTGTCGGCCACAATTACAACCAAGCTGTTGAAGCTATCGCACACTCACCGCATCAGGGATACTATTCGTGTCCGCATAATACAATAAAAATCGGACACGCCATACTCCGCGAACATCCCCGATGCACTGCAAAAGCGCGGTAGCACCAACATAACTCTGAAGGCGTTATTATATTGTTACTAACGCTGAATGCTTTAAGCATAAATAAGTTGCTGACATATGTATTCGCACCTTTGGATACGGTTTTGATCACTAGAACACCTATCCGTGACTTAGGTAGGTTAGGTACTGCAAAACTCACTCAATACGAATGATTGAGTTAGAATGAATAAACACAAATAAAATCAAAAACATTTCATATAAAAAAAAAACATTTACGGGCTCTTTTGAATAATTCAAAAGTGCCTTTAAATGTTTAAGCTGTGAAGTTTTAATGAGTATTTATACACGTTTCAAAACGTACATTTCTGTGGAGAAGAACGTGCTTAAGACGGACACTCTTTTAAATCAGTAAATCGTAACGCATATTGGTTACATTCATTTTGAATGCATTTGAAGAAATTGATTCAAAGTCAAAGTCAAAGCATTTATTTCAAATAAACCATTATCAGGTACTTTTGGATGTGTCAAAGTCAGTCCGTCAAAAACATGAAGCTATTTGCACGTTCGAAAGCGTAGATCTCTATGGAGAAGAATGTGCAAGAAACTCCACGGACACTCTTTTAAATAATTTTATGTTTACAAAAATCCTGGTTACATAAACCGTGTTGCTTCTGTATATGAGAACAATGTAAAGAAAGAAAGAAACAATTTATAGTATGAAATATTAAAATGAGGCAGTGGCAACCAAGGGATGATCAGTATCCACTGACGGCGCCCGTTCGGCGAGCTCAACCATTTTGAAGGGTACTGAATGATCCGATGAACGCGCCACCATCAGCGAGACATTGGAGTGAGCATGACTCTTTGCAATGATAATGCTATGCCATACAATGCTTTCCTATTTCGGTTAAGGGATAATTGAAGGCATCATCCAACACTATTGCAATACACTTCAGTTGGTGAATTCAGTAAAATCACTTGCGCTTGAAGCCTTAGTTTTCACGGTGATGTATTGACAGAATGTACCGACAGCCCTTCATGCACCACATATAAAAACCAATCGTGGGTATGTAGGTAAATCAATAATTAAACAATAAATAAGAGTTTGAAGTGAGCTGCCATTCCATCTTGATTATATGGATTGACAGCTCACCTCGTGATCCCTTCACCCAAGCTTTCACTTCGACATGTTTACAGAATCTGCCGTTTGGAAATCTGATTACGGTTTCAACATGAATGGTTTATGTTTATAAAATGCAACGGTTTCCCAGTTTATAATTATTCTATTAATCGATTCTAGCCACAAGAAAACTGGACGAAAGTTACCACAAATTGGGTCCCAAACATCAGGAGCCGGCGACGCGGTAATCCCAAAAAGAGATGGTGAGACGAGCTGGACTCTGGTTTATACTATCTTGGGTAATCTGGTTCAAATTGCCCAAGATAGACTAAATAGGAAAGAAGGAAGCAGTGTAGCATAATGTAATACTGACTCTAGCATAAAACAACCAAGATTAATAGGCTTTCAATATTTATTTACATTGAACAAACTATAATACGTACAAGTTACATCTAAATAATTAAGCAACTAGACTAATAATCGCGAAATTATATACAAACGCGTATAAAAACAAAATACTTCATTGGACTTACTGAAAAATTCATCCACATCGCTGTCAATGGCAAGAACACTGGCAGCATTGCTGCGTTGAATGGCAATATTTTAAATGAGTCACATACTGGTTTGCCCCAAGTGCCTATAGGTAAACCTGCATTTTTTGAGGATGTAATGAACGCCTCTGACGCTGTTATTAACTTGGCCGCTTACTGGACTCAAGCTTTCTAAAAAGCTAACCATTGACTCAATAAAAAATAGATTTTTCGATAAAATCTCCTTAAGAAATCTTTGTATGAAGCAGGACTATACCTAAACCTAGAAAATCTAAAAGCATTTATAGAAACTAAATTGCATTGCAAGTACTGCAAAAGAGAAACACAAAGAATCAGCAACACAAGGAAAGCAAAATTGCTTTTGAATTTCACTGTGCTTCAACGTAACATACGAGTAACTTACAATTCGTAACACACGTCATGTTAATAAATTGCTTCCTTTATGGTGGTTCTACACGCCGTCGATGTTCGATGAGCAAGTATGATGATAGAGCAAGATCTACGTGGCTTCATTTATGTCTGATGAGACATAAATGAAGCCGCTTAGATCTTGCTCTTCAAACATTTTGGTTTGATTTCAAGCAATAAGTCATAACGATCTTTACGTCCGATCTTGCTCGAATGAACGTGAAAACATCGAGCATGTCCGTAAGTGTGGACTTAGCATTAGAAGGAGGCTGCCAAACTTATAAAAAAAAAAAACAAATTGTAATGTGTAAATAAAAAAAAAAACAAATAAAACTGCATAGCCTTTTCCTCCAACTACGTTGGGTTCGATTCCAGTCTAACCGGAAGCAGCTGATCTGACCTCCACAACCCAGACCTAGACTAGAGTCAAGAGGAAACTCATCTCAAATAAAAAAATAAAAAAAAAGGCTGATATGATACTCCTTGTCAACGCTGGCTTTTGTCTATCCATAACGACTGACAAAGATCTACAAATGACAGCCGAGATCAACGGCTTAACGTGCTTTCCGAAGCACGGAGTTGTCTCGGTATGTAATGCATGGTAACCCATCCACGGGCCGACCTCGGCAAACTCTGCTTAACCTCGAAGATCGTACCGTGCTGCTGTTATAAGGAGAAGAGGGTATCGTAATTTGATTTCCGTAGCCAGGAATGTTCCTCACAGTACCTACATAGCTAATATTATACCTTTGTTAGAGGTCAAACTAATAGTGCAGTGCCACATCGTCGACCACTAGTGTTGTGGTTCTGCCGCTAGTTATTAGTTTAGCAAGGAGAGACTGACTGGCACATTTATAAACGGTGTGCCAAGACAAAGGGCATTGGACTTGCGTGATATGTCACTTGACCAATGCGGTCAGACGTAGGCTTGTGTCAAGGACCTATATTGTTTGTTTGTGAAAGGTAATCTGTGAAAGTTCCAATCCGATTAAGGAAATACATTTAGTCATGAAAAGCAACAATATGGTTGCGTGTCATAATCCCGAAAAAGCCACTGGAACCACTTTGGGAAATATCAATTACTAAATTATGATAAAAAACATCCCCATAATATTTAACTTCGTTAAATTAAACACGATTTATTAAAAAGCCTTATTGCAAGTCCGCTTTTAAGGTTCCGTACCTGAACAAACATAACCCTGTAACTAAGTCTACGCTATAAATCCGTGTGTCTATCAGCGGGCTGTATCTCATGAAACGTTATACGAAAACAGTTGAAAAAAAAATAAAAAAACACACTTACCCACAAGAAACGTGTTTTTTCGGTTTATTGTACGATAACCTTCGTGTGTTATACCAATTCGCACTTGGCCGGTTTTGTTTTAGCAAGTTTAAAAAAATAAAACTAGATAGTTGAGCTTTTCGTAATTTACATCGTTCTTGCAAATTAGACTCATATGTAGATTCCTTTGTTTTTCTTTTTAAAATATGGGTCCTAGGGTTTCAGTCGTGTATTTTTGTAACAAAGATAAGGAACAAAAGCAGTAACCTAGTCACGCTTAGAAATTTTTTTTCCTTGTAGAGGAAGAATGACGTCAATTATGACGCTGCAAAACTATTTGTTCCAGTGTTCGTGGTCGAAACTCGTCAGTATTTTTTATTAATTTAATGTATTTTTACGCATAATTATTTAAAAAAAAAATAGCTTTCTGCACTTCTTCTCCATATAAACTTTAACTGTGACAAATGTCATAATCCTGCGTCCGCGTTTTTTTTTTCATAGAAAGGGGTACAAAGTTTTTGCTTCACGTATTAATAAATGGATAACCTTTAGGTATATTGTTAAATCTAATAATACTAATCCATCTTCTGATCCAAACAGTCCATAAAAAACACATTTCGAATACACACAAACAAAACCTACATAATTGTTATTTCAAATATGTGTCGTACACATATCAATATTTCAATTAACTACAGTTAAAACTTAACTAAATACCGGCACACTGGGACCGCATATTCAACATTTTCATCAAAATATTCCTAACATTTTAATAACGAACAAAATCCAGTACCTACAAATCCTATCCTACTAATACATGTTGTAAATGGGAAAAGTTTAGGATAGGTGGATGAATGTTTGTTTGTTATTCTTTCACGCAAAAACTGCTGAACGGAATGTAATGAAAATAAACAAACTGTGTCTGTCAGTCTGCTTGTTACCTCTTCACGGGTCAACGGAATTTGATGAAACTTGGACACACGGAGAGTGAGTCCTGGAATCATCAATCAATATCAATATTTACAACTCTTCCGTTACTAAGTGACTGACAGACAACGCATAGCCGAAACTACTGGTCGTAGAAAGCTCGTAGAAAATTTGCAGTAGGTACGTTCTTTAGGGTGTGTAGGGGAGCACTAAGAGAGGATTTACCGAAATTCTTATGGTAACGGGAAAAACGAGATATGCACGTATGAAGTCGCAGGCGAAAGCTATACTTTACATTGCGGGAGTATGTTTATGGCCAAGGCCATGGCAGATGCTAGTAAATTCATAAAATCGGGAAGTACTAAATAACTTGCGGACGGAGCCACGAGTTCCAGCCAGTAGAGTAAATCCAAATATAGCTTTTGAGTATCGACATAGAAGACCCACCACATGATCGATTACGCGGAACCTAATCGATCCTCCCGATTAGACGTAACAAAAGGGATGAGCTTAACTTCGTTCACGGTCGCTAAGCAAATTGACAGCGGATACAATGTACAAACTTTACGTTTTTTTAATCGAATTTTATTTCAGCACTTTTTGATAGGAATTCATAGGATAGAGTTTATGAGCAAAAATTCATGGTCCATAAAAAGTGGCTGTAAAAAGTAAAAGTATGTTTGAACCAGCTCAATAGCTTTAACAGCCTTATTCATAAAAACTTTTTAACCTCATGCATAATTTGAGTAATGATTGAAAGAAAGATATAAGAAAACTAGTTTATTTGGCACACACTGATACATACAAAGGTAAAAATAACAGAAAACTTAATTTTAAAACATCCCATCCCACCTACACGCACAAAACGTTTTGGGAACACATTAATTGTGCTTTCAGCTAAGGAGTGGAATTCTTTGTTCCCTGATAGCTACAACCTGGGATATCTTTAAGTCAAGAGTGAATAGGTTACTTCTAGGCAAGCGTGCTCCATCTACGAACTCATCATCGCTTACCATCATGAGATAGTGGTCAAACGCGTGCCTATCAATAGTACAAAAAAACAATAACATTGTGTGCCCTATGGCTGCGCTAAATAGGTCCCGTACAGCAAAATGCCAGACAACTAGGAGCTGCCTGACGCTGGTTTTCAACTGAACCATACGTTGAAGTGTAGCAGATTCTTAATTCGAATCTGAGTAGCAGAAACCCAAACGTATGGGAAACATTCCCTGCCAATTTACGTTTTGAAATCAAATATTAATTTATTTCAACGTTTAAGTTGATTGCCAGAGCCTTAATTATTTAATTTTGAGAATTAATTAAAATTTGGAAAGAAAGAGTTGGAACATAAAATTACTTAAAAAACTATGCATAATGGTGTATGCCTTTTTAAACATAAATAATAGATGCGCCAAAAATTAAACGCAACTCAAGTTCAACCATTCGTTTGACAATTTCTCAAATTCCTATCAGTCATGGTGATAATTTGTGGTTAAAGATAGTGCGCAAGTGTGGCTAGAAGTAACAAATCTTGAATGGAATACTCCAGCAACCTAATTGTGGTATGTGTTCCGGCAAAGTCACTGCGTATCCTTTGACTACGATTCGCTTAAAATAATGACTTCCGAATTGTGTAATCTTGACACGTCATTCATAATTTGTTTAGCAATTGCTAAACTCCAAACACAAATACCAGCAGTACAAGTAGGTATATTATTATTATTTCGTTTATTCATTTTTTTTTCTTATTTCATACATTTTTAAATATTTCTTATAATATTTATTATTATTATTATTGTTTACCGCAAGGGATATTTGGAGGAACACGGTGGGGTTTAGTCAGTAAGAGTCTGGCACTCCCTCCCGCTCCACCCAAAGCGAGAGAAGACATTTCAGATTACCCAATCACAGAAACGGTACAGGCAATTACACAATTTATACACATACCTAAATTGGTATCTACACACATTTTTACCCTGTAACGCTCGCTACTGATGAGGCCTAATAATTAACAGCTACAAAGAACGGTTAAAGGAATTTATAGCTTTAATTAGCTCACTTGACAAGCGAGTAAGTGATGGCTGAATGGCGTAATGAGCACAAAGGGATGTAGCCGACAGACAGCCTTTTATCGGAGTTTATGGCACCCGTGAGGTAAGTAGATATTGGTTGGTTTCTTCTGTATGAAATAAAATACGTATAAAAAGATATGATCGATTTCGATTACAATCAAATATCTATTTCTGGCACTATTTTACTTTTTAAGGGTTCCAAACCACTATACGGAAAATTAAACCCTTTTAGGATCACTCGGATGTCTGTCTGTCCGTGTGTCACAGCCGATTTTCTCTGAATCTACACATATAATCCAATCACGGACGTTTAACGAAAATAAATAAATTTGCTATGGGAGGCACATTAAAAATAAGTTTTCCAACTGTACCGTGTGATACATCAAACGAAAGGGCGTATTGTGAGAGTTTCGAATATATTTTTTCATAATTTAAAAGTAAATGTTTTAAAGTTATTTAAGAAATTAGATGAAAAATTACTATTTTTCGGGTCGTTCCTCAAAGGGGGGGAGAAGACAGAACATTTAATGAAAAATATATACATATATATCGTCACGTCGTAAATTAAAAGTCAAGTGATATGATTTGCTGTTTAATTCTTCTAATATGGGTATGGTTCTAGAGTTAAACTGAATTTAACTAATCACAGCATCTAACAAACGATTGACAATATTATTTTTCACATATTTGCGAATATTTTCGTTCCAAAAACCTGTTCTAAGTCGAATAAAACATTAGCACTGCTAAGTTATTAACATTTTCCTCTAAAAGTCGGTCAAACATAAAATCGTTAAAAAGTAAAAGTTATTTTACTTCATAACCATAATGCTGTAGTCATAACGACTTTCAACAGAAATTCGACATAAACTTTTATTTTATTTTTACTACAGTAATAAATTAGGCTCTTTTTAACATTTTACGGCTATTAACCGTTCTATCATTATGTTCTTTTTTTCTCAAAATCTTTTTCCCCGAAAAGCAATGTTTTATAATTACTAACGCAGTTTTCTTAACGTCAAATTCATTGCTTAATATTCTGAAATTAATGACAGGGCAAAACAATTGGCCAGTGACATATTGCTTAATTGGCTTTCTGTTATCTGCTTTATTTATAAAAAGTCGCTAGACATTTGACTAGTTTAAAGCCATTGAAATAATGATTACGTAAGTGCTTAACTCGTCTGAATCTGCAGTAAATAAATACTAGTATTACCAGTTGATCCATTAATCAAAGTCATAGGTTTGTAATTATTGAGGCTTGTTGACCAGACGAGGCTAATTATTGAGGCTTGTTATTCTAATTAATCAACTCATCCCATTGCTGACACTGACACTGACATCTGAATTTAAAAACATACAATCTACGAAAAGCTTTCTCAAATTCTTGTCAGTCTAAAATGTACTGCTTTCATTGAGCCATTAAATGTAAATTACTTAAGAGTACGAATCAACCTTTAAAAGAGGCACAACATGTTTTTCTAGAACTGTTACTTTAATCAACAAATATATTGGAATTTTATTGAATATAAATCTTATATTTTCGACCAGTTATAAAACAAATCAACATTAAAATAGTAACCCCGTTACGAGTATTTTCTACCAAAGTATAATACTAATGAATAATATTACATTTATTTTTATACCTATATATTTTGATACTAAAAATCTTTTCTGAAGCAGCAGTACCTACCTAATAAAAAACTTTCTCAAACGTACCAATGTATAAACCTACTCAAGTATCTGCCTAGGTACTTACTTTCAAAGTTCTGTAGTACATTGTTCAACAAAATCAGAAGTACGTTTATAACAATAAAAACGAACTTACCAGTTTCCTTAAAAGTTTTATACAGTACACCTCAAACTTGGAACACAAAAACAATTTTGCATTCGAAACACAAAAGCCAGTCACACAGTTTAAATCACTTTAGCAATGTTTTAAAACTAACTTCAAAGTTGCCATTAATCAAGAAAAAACTATTTTTTTTTTAATTAGTATCACTCTATAGGGTGTTCTTTATTGAAATACGATTTTTTTCGAAGTCGGAGTTACGTGAGAATCTCGCGGCTCGAAAGTCGAAACAGCCCCTGTCCGCTATCAGGCGCGCTTCGGTATAAACTGGCTCAACAGAAAGGGTGCTAGTATCGCGCATGCGTAAAGTGGCAGATGACGTTCTTAACGGACAAATTAAAAATTAAACCTACTGAAATTTTACTATGTTTTAATTTTGTAATAAAGAAATTGGACTATGAATGGGAAATATATTTTGATAATGTAGATGCTAGAAATATTAAGAAGTCGAACCGAGCCATCTTCAACTTTTCCGCAAGTTTTGTCTTAGTTGCGTGAACATTTCTGAAATCGTGAAAGTAGAAAAGCTCCAGGCTTATGATTATGAAGAAAACAAATAATTACATATTTACATTCTGCGCGTGACTTTGAATGTCTAGGTTTAACGTAAAAACGCAATCCTAAAACCTTATAAATGACTTGAAGCTTTTACCCGCGACTTCGTCCGCGTGGAATAGTTACTTTGGGCAGCCATTTTTATTTTTAAGATACAATTTTTTTTAAACGCGTGGACATAATTATCTTTATTTATTTTTGATCAAGTGGCTTAATACAAAGGTTCATGGTTTTATCTTTACTAATATTATAGAGAGGAAAGAATTGTATTTCTGTATGTAACGAATAAACTTAAAAACTACTAGACCGATTTGAAATATTCTTTCAGCAATGGATAGCTACATTATCAGCGAGTACCTAAAATAGGCTATATTTTATCCCCGTACTCCCACGGGAACGGGAACTACGCGGGTGAAACCGCGTGACGTCCGCTAGTCATCAATAATGACGTACTTTAAAGGATGATGTCCTTTCCCGGGACTCAAACATCTCCATACCAAATTTCATCTTAATCAGTTTAGCTATTTTTGCGTGAAGAGGTAACACACAGACAGACATACACACTTTCGCATTTATAATATTAATATATAAATACTAGCGGTCCCAACAGACGTTGTCCTGTCCGAACATTTGCTTTGTGTATGACGAAAAATTATAGAAATCGATTGCAACGCCACCAACCGGATCCAATTGTGAATCTAAACCATTCTCGAATCCACTGGAAATACATATCGCTATTAAAAAATTGGGGTTGGTGGTAGAAGAGTAAAAATTTAGGGTTGTACCTATGTATTTTTCAATGGCGAATCATAAAAAAAAATGTCCAAACAATGAAAAACAAAATTTTGGTTTGGACTACCCTTGTAACTAAATACTTATAAAATAAAGTTTACGTCTTATTCTCAGACCTACTGAATATACACACAAAATTTCATAAGAATCGGTCAAGCCGTTTTGGAGGAGTTTGGTTACAGATACTTTGACTTAATTATAGTATAATTAATTCAAAAGTATCAAAGTCAATACTCAATATAAAAATCAATACTATAATTATTATAGTATTGATTTCCCACCATCAAAAAAGGTACGGTTAGCCGAACTACATATTTCCGCCGAAATACATCCAATGCTGGGCATAGGATTCGCTAAAACATCGCGACATTGATTGGGCCGGTGCTTTTCGCATCCAGCGGGATACCACGATCCTCACCATTTCACGGGTCCCGTGTCTCACCATGTTTAATGGGAGGCCTTCAAACTTTACCTTTCGGTCCCATCGGACATCCATTCTGCGAGATGCTTCCTGCCTACTGCCAGATACATACGTCGGTAACTCTGGTTCCTTTGTCAATGGGCTATGCCCAAAAATTATGTAATTTTAGGGTTCCGTATCTCAAAAGGAAAAAAGGAACCCTTATAGGATCACTTCGTTGTCCATCTGTCGGTCTGTCACAACCATATTTCTGGGGACCATGTGGAGTTATCAAAACGAATTGATGGTGCCTTGGAGCACTAAAATCAAGCTTCTAAATCAACGCAATACAATAATATTACTGTATAAGCATCATTTTTGCGACATATTAATCGCAAGTAAATCAAAACTTCCCGTTGACGTAGAATCATGAAATTTAGACAGGTCTTACAGCACAAGTAATGGAAAAAGTCAGAAAATTATAAATTTCAACTAAAATCTAAACTATACAATATTTTATAACATAATATTAATTAAGATATGATATTGAAAAGAAGAAAGATTTATTTGTTTGTTTGTTACGATTTGGCTCATAAACTACTCAACCGATTTAAAAAACTCTTTCGCCATTACAAAACCACATTATTATTATTTTTGAAACGAAAAAAGAAATCTCTGCTAAAATTGCATTAATGTAGCCCAAAGTAGCAAAATGTTGCCTGATCAATTCATTATTTGGCGTGCTCTGAGAAAGCTATTGATGATACATAAAAATAATGTATCATCAATACCTATCTATAAAAATTCTGCAAGGGTATACGAGTATGTCTAACTTTTATGGTTAAATCACAATTACCGCTTTTTTCAATTATTCGATTAAAACCCGGGCGGAATGGAGAAGTGGTGATTTTGGTATCATGATATTAACCCGCATTCATTGAAATGGTTTGATAATGAAGGTTGATTACAAAACTATTTAGTATACAGGCAGCTAACTGGTAACTACTTTTAAACAATGTTGTGAGTGTGCTGAGTTAATTATTGTACACCACATTCGTAAGTATGTCATACGCTTAAAAAGTAATCATGCGCACATTAGAAATAAATATTGGCAGTGCAGTGGAAAAATTAATTTGTTTGCGTGTAGGTATGCCAAATACATTTGTTGACTGTACATGTGAATTACGCTTTAAATTATTGAAATCAGACCCAAGTGTGTGGTGGTTTGTGTACGTACTAAATCCGCGCGCATGAAATCGCGGGGGCAATTCTTGTGTCACATAAAAATGCTTTTTGCGATTACAAACTAAATTTGTAGTTGAAGAAATGACCGTGACGTGCACCTATGTATGTGAGGAACATTTTACTGACTAGAAATTTAGGTATATATAGTATCACTTGCATAGTGTAGCATGCATAGTGTAGCATGCTCAGTGTAGCATGCATAGTGTAGCATGCATAGCGTAGCATGGCTTATTGTGAGGGTTTCAAATACATATATTATTTTAATTTAAAAAGTTTTTAAGTTATTGAAGAACTTAGATGAAAAATTACCATCGCCCCAACCCTTAACCCAGAAACTAAAAAAAAAAAAAAACTTAAATTTTGTATATAACAAACGGTTTTTTTATTTACCTGTATTTTAGGAAAACCTATAATATTATCACAAGTCTATGGGTTAACTTAACAGTAAAATGTTACAAAAATGAGATTCGTTCGGAACCTTTTGCACGCGAGGCAGACTCGCACCTGTCACGATTTAACCTACTTCAAAAAAAGGAGGTTATCTTTCACCCATATGTTTATGTTTGTCCGCGCATATAAAAACAAAATTGCGAATAGTGCAAGTTTCATCAAAGTCGGTTTAGGCATTTTTGAGATAGAAAGTATAGTGTATCAGTCACTAGGTAAACGTGTCGTTCGCTTAACAGCGTAATTCTAAAACATTTCATTATAAAATAAATAATAAAAAGTTTATTTTGTAATAATAACACAAGAATAAGTACTACAAGTAAAACGATGATAGCTGCAAAAAAATAAACTGTAGCGCAGATAGCAACACCCTTCTTCAGAATATGGTGCATGTTATTTCAATGTTTGCATGCAGTTGTTTGCTCTAGCTAAACAAACTAGATTAAAAATTCAAAAATTGACTTATCAATTTACAAAGCAATTGTGTATTCAATAGATGGCAACATAAAAATTGTTCATCACTTTATGTTTCAAAGTAGAAAATGATGGAGGGATATTATTTTTGTTCTTTTTAAGTACATAATTAGTTTCAATTGCAACAGATTTTTTTTAAAATAAGATATAGAAAATTAATTTAAAAAAATCAAACTGACTTCATATTAATAATATATAATTTGTTTTATTAATTAATTGTAAAAATTAATATAAATGAGTTTCTTTGAGAAAATCTAACTATTTTCTGAGATTGGTGCCAGTCTGACTGCGATAGGCGGGGTATACTGACATACGATATACGACTACAAAGTGACAACGTTTATTCCTTCTTCCATCGTACACCTAGACACACTGCAAGTAACCAGCCCTGCCTTTTCATTATTCCACCAATTCGCACTAAGCGTTTCCAAAAGTCTTTTATAAATCGCACAGCAAAAGATCAGAAGAAGGAATGAGCGTCATGGGCGTGCAGTAGGCTACAGTTAGGGTAGGCCAGCCCATACATAATGCCCAAAAGAGTCAGTATCGTGATTTCAACCCTGAATAATGTGGTGAGTTTTTTTTTGGGCATTATGTACGAGCTGGCCTACCCTTACTGTAGCCTACTGCACGCCCATGATGAGCGTCTATGTTTCCGAACGAATTCAACCCTAATTTCTTCTAAGTTAGAGTGAACAGGCTTCTTCTAAGTAAGCTCACTCCATCGTCGACTTTGTATCTGTCACCTCTGACCTAGACTAGAGTCAAGAGCTAACTAAATTAAACTTCTAATTTAGTTAGGAGTTTTTATATTTATTTATAGTGTATATTATTAGTTAAGTATGTCGCATCGAGGGTGGCCGAGGTGCGAAGCATTGGGTCTTCTTCACGATCCGACATAATTTTAGATGAACGTGGGCACTGTGTGGGTACTCGAGTGAAATACGATTTTAATTTTAACTGACTTTATTTTAAGTAACGATTTTTACTTAAACAGAGCAAAATCAAAACAAACACGTGCGTTGGTACTGAGCCTCTGCCAAGACTGTCCAAACTAGACTGAGCTAACATAATGCTCGGTCTCTGTCGGTCTTCGCTGCATCCCCTCTACCGACGATGGTGTCCAAGCGGTAGGGCGCGCTTGCGTTTCCGATCACATGATGTTTAATTGTGAACTGAATTGATAGATGGCGATGTACGTTGTCATCTATCGACGACAAGTATTTATTAAAACAGTTGTAAATATCTTCAGAATAAACAGTATATCTATATAAAATCACTACATAGTATAAAACAAAGTCGCTTCCCGCTGTCTGTCAATCCCTATGTATGCTTAGATCTTTAAAACTACACGACGGATTTTGATGCAGTTTTTTTTAATAGATAGATTGATTTAATATAAAGGTTTATATGTATAATACATGCATAATATAGTAGAGAAACACTGATAATTTAAGAGGTTTCTAATGTGATGTCGTAAATAAACACATACTTTTGCGCCAACGTTGCAAACGCTGGCTGATAAATCAAAATAATGTACTACAGTATTGTACACCTTAAAAAGATCTACAGAAAAGTTTAGGATGGTATATGTCTATCTCTTAGGAATAACCCACAATAACCATTTTTTATCCTTTACTTTTTACTAGAAATATGGTTTACGAAGCGATTTTAAACAATACAGCATTACCTAATCCTTATCCAATTGAGTACCTTAAATACATTGTGCATTTAATATAGATCAATATGGCCCTTTACAGCATGTTATTAAATAAATATTTTTGAAGATATTACAGATTTAAAATGCAGGGACATAGCAGTTGCGGCGGTACCGGCCGGGGGGCCGGCGCCGGCGGCGCGTGCCTATAAATAGCGTTCGAGTTATGTGCTCAAGATGATTTCGCAAAAACACTGACATATGACAGAGTTCCAAGTTACTATACATGGAACCAGAGTTCTAAAACCGTAGTATATTTATTATCAGCATTGCACCCGTGCAAAGCCGGTGCGGATCGCTAGTTAAAAATAATAAGAGCAAACCCATCTCAAATAAAAAAAAAATATTGAGGCTGGTAACGACCACAAAAAAAAAGTTGGCATTAGTTTAGGTTTCTTTAAAGATAACACTTTTATCTCTCTCTTTTAAGTTATTATTTATATTGTTATAATTTTTTTAGCGAATATAGCGATACAAACTCTGTGAGCCTGTTGCCATTATTAAGATCGATGAAAAAACGCCAAAAAAGCAAGCTTTCAGTAGGGGAGCCCTCCTTAAATTTATTTTTACAAGCTTTTATTTAAATTGCAATATTTGTAGGTAATAAAAAAGAGGACACGAAATTTTTACATCAGCATTCTTTTGTTACATACCCTTCCATAGTCCACCATGACTGGGCTGCTGCGTCTAGGATTGACTCCATATGCGTGATATGCTCAGCGGTCAATAGAACAGGTGCCTCACTATGACGTGCTAATGTCATCCAAGTCCGATGATGTAAAAGGGATAGTGCTATTCGCTATGTATAGCTTCGTCTCTCTTTAAGAGCGGTTTCATGATCGTTTTAAGACAGACAGTATGGCTACGGACGCGAAATTTTATATCGGCTTTCAATTATAATATACCGTTCTGACGTCCACCATGACATTGCTGTTTCGTTTAGGGTACTTTGACTGACAAGAAGTTACGAGGCGGCTGGCTAGAAGAATATCTCAGATTGCTGCCGCCCTGGATAATAAAGAATTTGACTAGAAAATCAATTTAAATTACGTACGTTACGTAAAATACATCTATAACATTTTCTTAAAAGCTTGAGGCGTAAACGTCCAACTTACACTGTCTTACGGCCAAGTCTCCAGTTTTTAGGAAAATGTTACAGATGAATTTTTACGCATTTTGGTTTTATTTTGCACTTTTTAGTTAATTAAAAGATTGCCTTGAAAAAAAAATACTTACATTTTATTATTATTTGTTTTTATAGCGACAACAGCAATATACAGTGAGAAAATTTCAACTGTCTACCTATAGTACCTATTACGGTTCATTAGATATAGCCCGCTGACAAACAGACGGACGGACAGCAGAGGAGCAAAGAGCGGCTTTGTAATAGGGTCCCGTTGGCCTTTGGGTACGGAACCCTAAAGAGAGTACATAGATTGTGTAGTCTATTTTACTTCGGCGTTTAGACAAATCTAATGAGACCTCATTTGTTAAAATTTATGAAGCCGTTTAGGCTACAGTGCGTGCTAAAGAAATAAATAGACAATAATATATACGTGCATCCTCGCGAAAAATCTCCTTCCTCCTTCTTGGAAAGTAATTAGAAGTATTTAGTAAAAAAAAGTATTCTGTGAGACACATTCTGGGTCTTTGAGATCATCGGAGAATCTAAAATTAAGTATTCGTATGCATTCCACTTCCTTCTTTGACAAATATTTCAGTACACAAGCAGCTCGTTTGTGGAATGCATTACCCGTAGAAGTGAGGCGTGCCCAAATGCTACCATCTTTTAAAAGAATAGTGAAGGAGCATTACCTTTCACTTCAATGTTTCCGCTCCTTTCTCAATTATACATTTGATATTAAATTAGTATATAAATTGGTATGGTATTTATGTAATTTATATTATTATGTCTAATTAGTATTATTTAGAACGTTTGTACACTGACAGCCCTAAATCTATTTCCTTTCGTTCAATCTATCCAAAGGTTGTCTGGAAGAGATTGCCTTGTGCGATAAGACCGCGCATTGTACACTTATTTTATGTTTGATTGTCCTGTTCTTATTATGAGGTGTCTACAATAAAGTATATAATGAATAAATAAAATTACTTGCCTACCTTGAGTTCTCCTCATCTCAGAAGATTAAAAACTTTACATGCGGACAAGGTCTCTATGACTTGGGTACAGACTAGATTTTATTTGCTAGTTCTAAGCAATTTCAAAGTTTGAAACCGTTTTACCTGGAACCCGTTTAAACGGGCTAACATCGGATACCTTAAAAGCGCTTCAGGCTGACATGACGCCTACCTAGATACTAAAATGGAAATTGTAGCATGTCGGTCGAAGTAAACATTATTGAGAAAAATTGTACGTGAAAACGTGACCATTCGTGCGTCATTTTGGTAAAAAATGGTCTGAAAGACTGATAGAAATAATCTTAATTATACACCATGATTAGTGAGAGTTCTCGTGGCTACATAATAAAAGCCGCACAGATTGAATTACGAGGTTAAGCTACGCTTGCCAAGGTCGGTCTATGGATGGGTGATTTTTTTTGTGAGTGGCGTCTCGCAGTTCAACCTATAAGGTTGTCGACTGCTTAACCGGGCTTGCCTGTGGTGGCCTTAATATAATATTAAAGCCTCCAGCCAGGGCTTATAAAAAACTTACAAACTAAGCGACTACACGCTAAGGGCACCCCCTGTGGGGTACGGGCCTCGGCTTAGGGCGATGCTGGGGGGAGGACTGCTAGGGGCGGGCTGGATCGAACTAGAATTATTATTAAGGGGCGAATTTAAGACAACAGGCTCAGTGGCGCGGGCTGGCTCGAGCAAGGGTCGGGGCAGAGGATGGGTGACCACTGACCATCCATTATATAGCGAGTTTCCTCTGTGCTTCGGAAAGCACAGATAGCAAATTGTTCCCAGTTGCCATTTGAACATCTTTGAAAGTGTTGAAAGACGGTTGGACAGGAGCCAGGAAATATGACACCAGCCTTGCCCAAGGGATATCGTATTACCCAGTTACTGGGTTACGGAGCTCACATTAGTCGCTCCATGTAAAATACCAGTACTAAGCATTATTCGGTTAAAATGGATGGAAAAATAAATAACAAAACCTTTTTTTAACAGGGGAAAATTCTCGTGGATGTCCTCCGCCCTGGGGCGGGTGGAGGAGATTTGGGAGCGACGTTCACTCTTCCTTTCCGCAGCTTCCTTCTGCGCGATAACTGCTTTACAGAAGGAGACCACCGCGTCCCAGGACTCCTCGCCGCCGACCATAGAACGAGCTACGGCCGGCAACGAGAGGTCTCTGCCTACCACAGAGATGAGGGCACGGTGCGGCTCCTCCCAAGCGGCACACTCTGCCAGTGTATGCCGCGCCGTGTCCTCCCGACAGTCGACACAATGGTGACACCGAGCGTCCGGCTACCTGCCTATACGACACAGGAATCTCCCGAAGCAGCCATGCCCCGAGAGGACCTGCGTCGCACGAAACGACAGGGAGCCGTGCCTTCTCCCGAGCCAGAGGTCGAGCACCGGCCGGATGGCCTCGATAGTGACGAGGCCGGATGATATTCACCCTTAGACCACGAGGGCCAAGGACAGGGGCAGCAGACTACGAGCTTGCGTCCTTAGATATCTTGATTTTGTGTATAAGTTGACAAAGTAAGTCCTGTACCTGTCTATTTGTAAAAAAATGTAACCTATCCGCGGTGGGGTGTTCATTTTCGAGCTCGCTTCGCATCTTGCATCCTAAGCCACTACGATTTTGTGTATAAGTCGCCTAAGTAATAGACTGTAGGAATAGTAGAAATAATTAACCAACCTAACGGCTGCGGGGTGCAAATTTTCCTTTTCAATAGAATTTCAACAAACTACTTGTCTACCTGATAGAGCTACGTTCTTGTCTTATACTGGGAGTAATACGAACTAATAATGTTTTTGTAAATTAATAAGAAAATCTCCGCAAGACGTTAAACAAACGTAACTTTTAATTTCAAGTAACTACAGCTGTATATGGTAGTATCTAGCTAGTTACCTAGTGACTGGGAATGAAAAGGATTTTTTCTATTTTGTCTACACTACTAATAGCCCGTAAGTATCCTATCAACCTAATGGGTAACCGTAGTCCAAGATTTTTTTTTTAGATTTTGGTTGTGTTTAGCGGTATGGTTGTTTTTGAAAAAATCCGTTTAAAACATTTTGATAGTGTTTATATTTTACTGTTTAGCAGACACAGAACATGACCATAATATGACCACGCACTTTTGGAAAAAATTCTTTGATTGCCGCTGATAGATTTGAGCATTCACTTGAAATGAGCATTCTATAGAATGTTCTTTTTAACCTACTTCAAAAGAAGGAGGTTCTCAATTTTCTAATAAACATTTGTTACCTCATAACTCCGTCATTTATGAACCGATTTGAAAAAATATTTTTTTCATGTGAAAGGATGCGTACCGATTGGTCCCATAGAAATTTTATCAAAATCGGTTCAGTAGTTTTTGGTTTTTAAATCAAAACAGCTGGAGGAAATAGAAAATATATCATCCAAGTAAACGAAATTGCGTATTATGCTTTCCTGTGACTTTCCAGTAGTGTTGTAAGGTACCACTAAAAAGTTTAAAATAAAAAACTTAAAAAAATACAACCGACTTCCAAATAATATTTTATACTTTGCAGTGTTTTTATTTATTTGGAAGTCGGTTGCATTTTTTTTTAAGTTTTTGTTTAAAATAAACAGGAACATTTTAACGAGCATTCTAGCGAACTTTTATTCTGGGCTCTGTTCGTTGTTCACTTTGATAAATTTAAAATCAACGAATGCTCGATGTTCTGCTACAAGTGAATGCTTAAGTGCATCAGCACCTAAAACACATAATTATATACATATATATTACGTCATGTGTGCGTGAAGATACAGGGCAATGAAGAGCGAAACAAGTCACATGCACCATTATTGCTTATTAGTTTTAGTGACAACAAAAATCAAGCGAAATCTGACAGTTAGATTTTTTGCCGAGCGCACGCAAGCCCCTGGTGTCTCGTCCAGAGTTACTGAAGCTCACTCGGTCGCCCCGCACCCTGCAGGTACTCCCTCATTCCTCGTCGGTTCTTCGGTCGTTCAAACAGACAGATGCGGCGGAGACGCGCGGGGTGCTCCCCGCCCGCTCCGGCCCCTCAGGCTCATGCACCCCCGCGCAACTGAATGAATAAAAATACAAATCCCTACATAATTAGAATTTATTCTTTCACAAGGATTGTACTATAGGTAACAGTTATTTTGTGAAACGCTCTTTTAGGCAAGTACTGCCTGGACTTCGCTTTTCTTTAGAAAGTTACCCACTTAGCCTTTACCCGCGCTAATTTGCTGTTTATTTCCCTAGTTTGCTAATGAAAAAGCTATTAATTAACAAATTAATAATATCTAATAATAGGATGAATAATGATGAGGAATGAACAATTTGGCGTTTGGCGTCGTCTATAAGTTTCACGAGTGTATCTTTGTGTCAGTCTGTGGCATCGTAGGTCCTAAACAGATGAACCGATTTTGATTTAGTTTTTTTGTTAGAAAAATAATTTAATCGAGTATGTTCTTAGCTATGATTCAAGAAAATCGGTTCAGCCGTTTGAAAATCATCGGCTCTTTTCTAGTTGATGAAGAGACCGGAGCAACTTCCACAGGTCTGATCGATGCAAAATTTGGTATTTCGTTACTTGATTAGTATTGCAAGAAAATGGTAACCTTGAACTGATGCTACAACATTAGTATTGCGAGAACGTGGTAACCTTGAACTGATGCTGCAGCATGACCCGAGGTCTGCAGAATAACTAACTCCTCGCTTAGTTACAGCAGAGCTCACTGGAATGGTTTCAATCATCAGATTATGGGAACATTAGTAACCTTACCTTACCCTGATGCTTCAGCATGACCTGGAATCTGCAGGATAGCCTACTCCGCACTTAGGTACGTACAACAGATGCTTTGTGTTTGGGCTCATTTAAATGATCTCAATGAAAAGGTTAACCCTAGATAGAATAATTACAGATTGTGATCAGGGTCTGATGATGATGCTTCATCTGATGATGAAGCATCATCAGATGAAGATGAAGATCACTTCACCCAAGCCCTCATTTCGACATGTTTACAGAATCGACCGGCTATAACAATTTTATTATGTAGGTAGGTATGTGTAATCGTCACAATCGAATTTTGGTCACTGTGGCCAATCTCAAGTACGCAGAAGATCATCAAATGACTTCTTCCGCTCTGGGTGGAGCGGAAGGGCGTGTCAGACTCTTACTGACTAAAACCCATCCGTGTACCTACCTTCTAAAGCCCTTTGCGTTCCAGGATCGCGGTGACTCTTTCGAACAAATTTTGCAACCCTGGCAGGCTCTGGCGCTAACGGGCCCCGTCTCCTATGCTGAAATCTCTTTGAGGCGCGCGTGGAACACAACGCGCCATCGACCCGGGCCTGGTGGTGATCGGACAGCGAGCCACGGTGGCCGGGGATCTCCTGTAGCGGCGGTTGGGGCGAAGGCCTTGTCTTTCCCTCGCGCGGCCCGCCTTGTCCTTCGCTATCAAAACTGCTTCGCAGCAGGAGGTGACCGTTTCCCAAGTTTTCTCGCTCCAGACCATGGATGTAACCAGGGCCGGACGCGAAACGTCGCCGCCGCCAATCGCCTTGACGAGTACACGGCGGTGCTCAGCCCAAGCAGGGCAGACTTCCATCGTATGCTCCACCGTGTCCTCTGGGTGATCCACACAGTACTGACACCCGGGCGTGTCCTCCCGCTGAATCCAAAACAGGTACCTCCGGAAACAGCCATGTCCGGTGAGTACCTGCATCAGGCGGAAGGTGAGGACGCCGTGGCGCCTCAAAGTCAAAGTCAAAGTCAAAACGTTTATTTCAATTAGGCCATTAAACGGCACTTTTGAACGTCATCGTTTACAGTTCAGTAAAAATAATAGAATTACATTAATAAAGTGACTCTACTGTCCATTCGGAAAGGTAGATTCTTATGGAGAAGAACGGACAAGAAACTCCATAGTTACTCTTTTCAAATAATGATTTACAAAATTTGGTATACAAAAATTAATTTAATATTATGTGAGGACGATGCACCCAGAGTATGCTACTTAAAGAACAAAGTATCACCAGCAGAGGTAAACTTATTAATTTCCTAAAGAAATTTAGGTAAATTGTACTCACATATTTACAAACATTGGAACCATTAATTAAACAACAGTGTGTGAGTCAACAGAAAAATAAAAACACAAAAAAAGAAACAGTATATCTATAAAGTTAATACATTAATCAACCAGTTTGACCTTCACCCTTGATTGTCCTATGGAGCAGGACCAGCATGTTTCCAAGCATTCTTATCCTGAATGTAATCTTCTAATTTGTAATATGCTTGTTCACAAAGTGTACTTTTAACATGAGTTTTAAATTTTCTTTCATTTAGTTCTAATATGTCAGAAGGTATTTTGTTGTAACATTTAACACAATACCCCATGAAAGAAGTGTGGACTTTAGCTAATCTAAAAAATGGTTGATCTAATTTGTCTTTATTTCTAGTATTAAAATTATGTCTATCACTAATTTTACTAAAAAGATGTCGATTTTTCCGCACATACATAATATTTTCATAAATGAATTGGCAAGGGACTGTCATAATATTAATCTTTTTAAAAAGTTCCCTAAGAGAATCACGGCGACGCAGATTATAAACGGCTCTGACAGCTCTCTTTTGTAAAATAAATATGGATTCAATGTCAGCAGCCCGACCCCACAGCAAAATACCGTACGACATAATGCTGTGAAAGTAACTAAAGTAGACCAAACGTGCGGTTTCTACGTCTGTTAACTGTCTTATCTTTCTAACAGCATACGCGGCTGAGCTTAGACGACCCGCAAGAGATGTTATATGAGGCCCCCATTGTAATTTCTCGTCCAATGTGATACCTAGGAAAACCGTCTGATTAATGAACTCCAGTTTTTCTCCATTCAATATGATGTCACATTCGCTACTTTTAACATTTGGTAAAGAAAATCTAATACATTTAGTTTTTTTTTTATTTAAAACCAAGTTGTTTGCCGTAAACCAATTTTGGACCTGATGAATACAGCTATTGACGTCGTCAAGATTTTGAGGACGTCGGTCTATTTTAAATATTAATGATGTGTCATCCGCAAATAATACCATCTTTGGTTGATTTTTAAGTAATTGGGGCAAATCATTTATGTAAACTAAAAAAAGGAATGGACCCAATATTGAACCCTGAGGAACGCCCATTGTTGTTTCCGACCCTATTGAGTTTACACCGTTTATCTGAACTTTAACCTGTCTGCCCATCAAGTATGAACTAAGTAAACCAAGGGCTCTATTCCTAATCCCATAGTGCTCAAGTTTCAACAAAAGCGTCTCATGGTTAACGCAGTCGAACGCTTTCCTCCACTCCCCAAAAGATAGTATAGGTGCACACTCTATTCCTTCACTTTCATAGTCTGATGAGACGGCATTCCGACACGACCTGGAATAAGGTTTTTTAAAACTCCAGGTTGCGGCCACGAGGTAAACCACACCGCCGGACAGTTCGGCCTAAGAAAAGTATGCGTAAAGTTTCTGAATAGTTTAGGATAGCCACCTTTTTTTGGAGAAATATAGGTATTTTTTGTAAATCATTGCAAAAGTATAGTACCTACGTACTTTTGAAAATTCTGGAAAAATATAAATTGGTAAGTATAATAGTGGTAAGTTAATAGTACACAATTTAGAGCCTATTCCCCTTTCTTTGTTTTTTGGGAGCCATGCAAAAATCATAATCAGCATCTCGTTCCATGTTTTTATTATAATGGCACAAAAACTAATGACAGACAACGATTGGATTTTGCAGCTTAGCCCAGCTATTCAGAAAAGCTAAATGCTAGAGCGAGCGCAGCAAGCTCGAAAATGTTGGTGCCTCCAAACCAAACAGCTTTGTACTACAGGAATTTCGACTCACAATCTGATTTTATTATAAAGACTTCTCAATATTTTGGGGAAGCGTTGACAATATAGTATTTTGCGTAATAGGTAGGTATATTATTTTTCTATAATATTTTACTTAGTACAATTTACGAAAATTAAGCACAATACCTACTATTTACTATAAACGGGTGGCAAACGTTGAATTAGTTCAGTCTCATTGTTCGATCAGTTCAGTCTCGATAATAAAGGCGGCTTTCTAAACATAGCAGAGGTTTTAGCAAAACTACACAAAATAATTACCACATAGTCGGGATTTTATTTTTATTTACTATAGAAGGTAAAATTACAATGTGCAGAACATTAGGTCTACCTTGCATTACAACATCACAGTCAGATTCAGAAATCCTTTCTAAAGTCTTGTTTAAAGTCTTTTTGGAAATCTTGTTTGAAGTCTTGTTTAAAATCTTGCTTGAAGTCTTGCTTGAACTCTTGTTCGAATTCCTTCTTAAATTGTTGCCTGAAATCCTGTCCAAAATCTGGGCTGAAATCTTGTTTCGAATGATTTTTTATCATTGGACAACTATTCATCGTGCTATTTATTTTTTCTAATTATCCGATAATCAGTTTATCAGTGCTCGTTTTAGATACTCTTCGCGTAATGGTTCATGCGGAAAATAGGTAAGAATTAAAATAAAATGGCTGTTCAACAAATTATGTAAAATACTTTGATATCAAGTCACTTATTAGCTGCTGTCACCGTGACTTCCATGGTGAGCGGTGAAAATTGTCGAAAAAGTTTTTAATTTCTTCTGAAAAGTACCATGGCTATGTGAAGAGGTTAAGGTTCTTTAACAACCTATAGAACGTAGCCAGTGTTAAGCTGGGTTCCTGAGCAGTGTTACGGGCCGTAATGTAACATTCGCACCGAGTATGTGATTTTACGCCGTACCTATCCTAAAGGCCGTGTAAAACAAAACACTTAGGTACGCATCATGTTCGTGCTCGTTTCCACGTACTGACTGCTCGAATGCTCGCTTTGTAACATGTTACATTACGCCCCGTAACACCGGTCAGTGCCTTTAGAGATAAGCCTTTCTAGCTATTTAGACAAGCGTAAGGTAGCTTTTCAACTTGTAAGCAACTCGCATTACCTACATTTCGGGCTATCAAGGTATAATGCTATCAATCGCTCAACCGTGCTTCACTATATACATATTTAAAGGGGAATGCCGATTTTAGGCCTTGCGATGCCCAAGAAATTTAATTTAGTAAAAAAAATATGTAAATTTTACGTAATTAACTCTTCTATTCACGACGCGATACAAGTCAGTAACATTTTTTAATAAATAAATAAATATTGAAACGATACGAAATAAACAGACATTTGCTAGGTTGCCAATTTAAAATTCGAGAAAAAATAAAGATTTGTTGCAAAACATTGATTTGACATTTACACATATTGTACTTTATTTATTTGTCCTTTTGTTTATAGAAGTCCCAATGCATTCGATGTTACTTGTGCACTCAGGGCCTAAATCACTATGGCGGCTTGGCATCTCCATTTGCATGCGAGTTGTTTGCAGAGATGGACACGTTACCTAACACCATTCAACTTGATTCTCGGCAGGCCTGATATCCTGACAGTATCTCAATGAGACACTATCCGCTAATCAGACACGCCGCTCTGCTAAAATCATCGCTTCACCTAGCTTGGGCATCCAACCGCAGCTTACAAAGTTTTGATAAGTAAATTAAGTTCATGGCTATTGGTACCAGTTAATCATCAATCATCCATGTACGAAGAAGATAGATAGGTATAATAGTGCACAAATATGTGCGCAAACACAGGTGCACTCTCTGTCTAGCCTTTTTTGTTTGTGTCGGGGGAATCCTCATGGATGTCCTCCTCATCTGTCAGACTCTTACTGACTAAAACCACCCCGGTGTTCCATCTCCCACCTACGCCGGGGATCACGGGAACGTATGCGACTTCCGCAATCCCCGGCTGGTGCCGGCTCGCCTCTGCGGGCCACCTCGCGTCGGCGGGGGAGTGAGGTGTTTGACTCCCCCCGCTACGTCAAAGAGGGGCGCCCGGGAATACCACGCGCCGCCACCTCGGGTCCGGATGAATGATGGGCGACGGACATCCCCAAGTCCGCCGCCCCTGGGCCCAGATAGGGGGGCCGGAAGAGGGCAGCGTATCCTCCGACGCCCGATGCGCCTGCTGCGGGCCGGAAGAGCGGTCGTGATCTCCCTCTCCCTTTCCGCAGCCTAGCGCGATAACTGTCTCGCAGAAGGAGACCACCGCGTCCCAGGACTCCTCACCGCCGACCATAGCATGACACTACGGCCGGCACCGAAAGGTCACCGCCTACCACAGAGATGAGGGCACGGCGCGGCTCCTCCCAAGCGGCACACTCTGCCAGCGTATGCTGCGCCGTGTCCTCCCGACAGCCCTCTGTCTAGCCTAGCGTAGCCTAGAATTTAAGTTTATCTAAGTGGGCAAATTATGCATAAAGTTTTCCTTTTGTTCCTTTTTTCATAATATTTTACCTGGTTTAGGTACTCTTTTGAGTCAATCCTTTGCTTCAAGGTTGTTCAGCACGGAATTTGAGCATCCACCCAGTCACAATATTCATTACCGCCTGTGAAATTGTTGCTAGCAAAATGTTGCTTCCACGAATGTATTTGCCATCATACTAACCAACTACACTAGGTTTGTTTTGTTGTAGTTTCAGAAAAACGTTTATTGGTTCGTCTTATTTATCACGATAATTATAAAGGCATTCTAAACTTACTGGTTTAAGTAACATCAAAACTGAAATAAAATAATATTTTACATAGGGGTATTCAGATGTTGATAAGTGTATTCAATACACTTGATATCTACACCTAAATGGAAAAAGTTAAACGGGAAATGCTATTTTCATATTAATGCATTTGCATCAATCGAAAAATCGAATCAAAAAAATTGATTTGAAATTGTCATTTTACAAACAAATATCCAATTAAATTTGATTTTAAAAAATTGAAAATGAAACTGTAATCGCTGCCGAATGATAGCCGGACATTTTCCTGTATTAATAATGCAAATATCTCTTTTATCCAAACTCATTCAAATACTAATTATTCTTATGAATAATATCTGGGATTCATACTTTAATTTCCGCTGCGGCGATTGTAGGACATTTTGTTGAAATGAGATTTAAATTGCCTTTTGTCGTGCTTTCGCATGATTGGGCTTATCAAGATTTGTGGCAACGTGCGCAGTATTGAATTGTTAGGAATCATTGCGAATGTAAATTCAACGTAGCGGGTTCTAATTGTTTTTATCAAACGTCTACATCTAAATAATACAGTTGTTAAGTTTTAAAGGGGGATATTTTTTGGTTTGACTGCATAATCATTTGATAATTGCATGACAACAAGAACCAACTTTACTCATACCGGGGATGTTTTCTAGGAATAAACGTCAAAGCTTTTGGCAGAATCCAGTTTATCATATTTTTGAGAACATAAAACCTGAAAAAATGCCTACTTCGAAAATTGCTCGTTTTTAAACCGACCTAGTTTCGAAGTATATATTAACACAAAAAAAACTTTAATTTCGGAAGTCGGTGGTTTTGGATGTTTCTTCGTTTTTAACACCAACTTCCGAAATTAAAGTTATTTTAGTTCGTCGGTTGTATTTTTTGTCAATGTTTTTTATTTTTTTATTTTTTAGTGGTACCCCACACCTAACAACATCACTATAAAGCAAGCAAAATAATTCCGTATTTTGCTTGCGTTTGACTTTATAGTGTGCGTATTTTTCCAGCTATTTTGATTTTAAAACCAAACTACTGAACCGATTTTGATGAAATTTCTATGGGACCAATCGGAAAGTAGGTCCTTTCACATTATAAAATCATTTTCCAAATCGGTTTATAAATGACGCAGTTATGAGGTAACAAACATTAAAAAAACAACCGAATTGAGAACCGCTTCCTTTTTTTGAAGTCGGTTAAAAAGAAAAGACGAGATACGCCCCTTATTCACAACTTATGCACTTTAATTCAAGATAAGATAATTTCCCTATGTTCGATTTGAACTGCTAGCAATTAGCACGTGGTAAGGACTTAGGTACTTGGATAAGATTTAATTGTATTCCGTGAGCAGGTAACCAAGTGATTCGTACTTACTAAGTACGTACTTAACTGTTATCGCTCTATCCGGAAATCCGGAATGGCATTAAGAACAAAGTATTTTCCTAATAAGTATTTTGATTTATAATTTGAAAGCCTCTCGAGTCCAAAGAAGTCGTTGAAAAATTAAGTGTTATTTTGTTTTAAACCGAAACGTTCGTTTAATCCTTTCTGTGAAAACGTTTTTAACGGCAATAAAAATATTGAATTCCAAAATAGAACAAGGTAAGCGGAATTTTCCGAAGAGTAACGCCCCTTTGCGTGTAAGTACTTATTTAGTTTTAAAGGTTTTATTTATTTAAACTGTATGTGCCGTGGTGGTATATATAGCTATAGGTAGACTTAATGCAAATAGGCATTCTGTACCCGTCAACCTTTGGGTTAAAAATACTACTTACTCTGTTGTAGGTGCACAACAAATGAAAGCAAAATAATAGTATATTTCAAACAAATGCGAATCGGACTCGCGTGCAATGGTTCCGAACGAATTTCACTTTTGTAACATGTAAATTTAACACTATAGACTTTTTACAGATTTTTCTGTAATCTACCAAATATCTGCATTTTTTTTCAAAATTTTAGGTTCAATAGTTTCGGCGATAAAGGGGGGGGAAGGGAATGGGCATTTTTCAACTAATTTCTTCATAACTATATTTATTTTAAAATTATAAAAAAAATAGAATTAAATCTGTCTTATTATGCCCTTTCGTTTGACATGTCACACGGTATGTACAGTTCGAAAAACATTTTTTTTTTCTAGTTTTCCCCCAACCTATTCAAGATTTATTTATTTTGTATGGTCACAAAAGTTAATATATGTATCTACCAAATTTAAACATAATTGGTCATGTAGATTCGGAGAAAATTGGCTGTGACGGACGGACATCAACCCAGTG
This sequence comes from Mamestra configurata, assembly GCA_002192655.3. Taxonomy (NCBI): domain Eukaryota; kingdom Metazoa; phylum Arthropoda; class Insecta; order Lepidoptera; family Noctuidae; genus Mamestra; species Mamestra configurata. The sequence continues at coordinate 16,346 of NDFZ01004703.1, read as the reverse complement.
ATCCTATGCGGGTTCCGTTTTTCACGGATGTTCGGAACCCTAATTATTAGTTTCGCTAGGATTACCTATTATTTTATTACCATACAGAACATAGATAAAAAGCAGAAAAATGAAAAATCTCTTCAAACATATTCTCGACTAGATAAAGTCAGGAAGGATATAAATAAGAGAGACACTGAAAAAATACCTTCCATCCGAAAAGGGCTCCGAGCTACGTAATTCAGTTTTCACCTATCATTCAAGCCATATTTTGTAGAAATGAACCTATGCTACCTTATTCCCAAGGTTCGTTTGTGTCCAATAGGATTTCATCAGATTTTTGTTTTTTTTTTTCTTACGGAAAATGTGCACTACATTTTAGCTTCTATGAATATTTTATTTGATGTCAATTTACTTTCGTTTCTTCGGAAAGTTACGGTGATAAAGAAGGTAGCAATTTCCTTGATGATGCCTGCTTAATCATTCATTATTATCATTGTCTTTGACCTATCTTTGACCCAGATAATTTATCGCTGTTCTCATATTAGGAGGAAAAAACCCTCAGAGGGAAATGGGCGTCCGGGTAAACCTCAACAAAGGCCGGGAGACTGATTGCCGTAGTGCTACACATACCTTTTCATTCGGTTTGTGATCAAAGTGTGTTGTTGGCTCACAGGTGTTCTGAATTGGCCATACCTCTTGTATAATCTCTTTGTCACCTGTAACGATACTCGAGGGGGCCATCGGGATTAACCATGGGCTAGGTAATTTGGCAAAAGCTTTATTCGTTATATGCCTTGTACAAAAATATGTGACGTGCGTGTATGATCGTAAACGAAACAAAAGGAGTATGTATGCAATGTTTGTAGTAGATTGTGTTATGTAGTTGTTATACAGGCAATAAGGCATGAGTGTGTGTGTAGGTATATGTAATGTTCAAAAATTTCAAACACAAAGTCTAGGTGACTACGAGTAGACTATATGCTTTTTGAATTTAGAATTCGCAAAAATATCAAATTTCGAAATAAGCTAACTCTATGTCTCACAAGATAAAGATCAAATTTCATTGCAACCCATACTTTTTAGGGTTCCGTACTCACAGGAACCACCCAGGGATCCGTTTGCAAAATACTGCTAATATTTGTTAGAGTCAAGTGTCCTCTGCCAGCTAAACGGCTGTTTTTGGAGACGTGAAAAAAATCATGATAGTAGCATATATACCTCACAAATTTATAAGAAAAACTACCACAGCTAAGTAGGCTTTACAAGTTAACGAGTAATAGTCGACCACTTAATACATTCGTAGTATCGAACAAAAAGCACCATTCTAAGTCGGCAATTGTGACGTGCAACTACGAAACCCTACACTGCGCGTGGCCCGACACGCACTTGGCCGGTTTTTGATACAAAAGTCGATAGTTGAGTTGATGGCGATGGATTCAAATTAACTCGAATTATAAAATTACGAACATTACTGTCTCAACCATTTACTGAAAATTATTGTCAGAAGTAGTATATAAACAATTAATTTGTCTGACTTTACCGGCACGGCACAGCTTCTGGACAAGGCCGGTCATAAATAGGAACGATAAGAAATCATTACGCGTCATTAGCATTTTAATTGGTCCAATTTATTTACTCAAGCCCATTCTCGTTAATGACTTCCTTCTGAGAATAATTGAGCTACTATTCCTAACTGGCCGAAAATAAATATGGGACATCAGAGAGCCTAGCAGGAATGTTTTTGACGTATAGTAACGTAACGTAAAATTTTACTATTATTATATTTCACGTTTCGCACATAAGTAATATTTATTTGAATTCGATATTAAATATTCATATTTTTGTATGATACAAATTGTGTATGTCGTATAAAATTAAACAAAAATACTGTAACGTTATTATACGTGAAACTCAAAACATTCGTGTTAGGCCCTCTGTTTTAGTAAAAAATCGGCGTGGCATGGTAATGGTTAGCGAGGTCGGTCCGTTGATGGGTGGTCATTCATTACACGTCGAGACTCCTCCGTTCCTTGGAAAGTAGGTTAAGCTCGATTTGTCAACTAAAATCCGAAATTTGATTTACCTTGAAGACTATTTCCGTAGTCCTTGCTAAAAAAATTGTTCGCCGTTGACTGGCCTGTTGGTCGAGTGGTTAGTGACCCTGACTGCTAAACCGGAGGTCGTGGGTTCGATTCCCACCCAGGACAAATCTTTGTGTGATGAGCATGATCATTTGTTCTGTGTCTGGGTGTAATTTGTCTATAATATGTATGTATTTAGAAATATATAAGTATGTTTATCAGTTGTCTGGTTGCCATAGCACAGGCTCTGCCTAGTTTGGGATCGGATGACAGTGTGTGAGTAAAAAAAAATAAAAAAATTACTGCTTCCCAACAGGATTTTTTCCTATTTTAAGCAGAATCTAAAGTCTCAATGCTGAACGCAACAGAACCAAAACATGCCCCTTTTTTTAAGGATGGGAAATCATCAAATGATTTCTTCCGCTCTGGGTGAACGAAAGGGTGTGTCAGACTCTTACTGACTAAAACCCATCCGTGTTCCTTCTAAAGCCCTCTGCGTTCCAGGGCCGCGGTGACTCTTTCAAACAAATTCCGCAACAAAACATGCCCCTACAAAATAAACAGCACCGCAAAATAAACACAAATACTGACGTCAGTTATCTAAAAAGGCACACACTATTCCTACTTATCTAGTTGTAACCCGACGCCACCGCCACTGTAAAATGGCGCCGACTCCTACTCAAGTACCGGAACACATCAAAAACGACGTGACGTACCCTTGATATTTGCTGACGGACTTTCGTGGTTTCCCAGATTAACAAACCCTCACTTAAAATCAAACTTTATTTTAAGAGTGACATGGTCTCTTTTCCTTCGGTGTAGATTCGGTTTGGGTCTTCTTAGTTTAGGTGTACTTTACTCATGTAATCTATAATCCGGCCTGCTTCCGGAACCGGCTCTCAGGATAAAAGTTGTGTTCGGACTTTTAATGAGCTCTCTACATGGCTCGGTAAACCATTTTATGCAAATACTTATTTTAAACACGTGGGTTCAAGTGTGTATTGGAAATATTTTGACGACGTTTGCGAAATATTTCCGGTTATTTTTTAACTTTACTAACTGCGGCTCATTTAGCGTCGAACTAGTAGTTCCCCACACATCACACTCACATCTTCACATTGTAAATGCCTTGGTGCTACTTTGATATTAAACTATATTACGGTGAAGTTTTATCAAAATATGTACAATCGTTTATAAATACATGAAAGAGTAACAAGCATCAATCCATCCATTCTTACAAACTTTTACATTTCTAACAGTAGGATTTGTTGACAGGATAAGAAGTAGAATTTGGGTCTTCTGAAAAACCTATGTCTGGCCAGAAGACAAGATTGCCGACAAGAGCATAGACCAGCAGATACTTTTGTTCATTTAAAACAATCCCTAGGATCCCTAGGCCTATCTGCCAAGCACATCATGACTATTTACCTCCCCATTAGCAGTCATACCTGTTTAAAAAAAAAATGGTGCGAAAACTTCTCTTATTCTCGCAATTCAATCAAACAAAGATTTTCGAAAAAATGTTATAGTCTCATAGTACATATATGCTACATACATATATAGTATTAAATACGAACACAAAACCTCATTATGTAAGATAAGCAGAAGATTATAATTAAGGAACACCATAATTCCGACAATCATTAGGTATAGGATTACCAGATGACCCCATTTCGTTAAACAGCCGCAAACACATTCTGCAAATTGTACTCGCGATTCCGAACAACGGTTTCGGGTCAGCTTTAATTAGAAAATATCTGATACATGTATGTAATTTGCAATAAAATTTCCATATACGTAGTAATTAACGTTTTTGGCTCAATGTCCCTGTTTCATAATGAGAACTGGTAATTAAGTGCAACGTAAGCATAAACGATGATATGTACTTACTTCTTTAAAAAACTAACAGGCGTGTTGCTGGGGAGTTTTGTTGCGCCACTTCTTCCCACTAGGAAGTGGTGACGGGCGGGTGTTCCGGGAGACTGTCTTTTTACCCGACTGCCAAGGAAGGGTTATTGTAAAACATTAAACTTCACCAATGCTGGCTCTCAGCCTAAATTTAATAAATGTTTTTTTTTAAGGTCATAGGCCCTTCGCGTCCAGTAGGTACAATTACGCATTCAGGGTGCTAATTGGGCTACCTCGGTACTGCAGTGAATGAGAGATGTTCTCAGAAGCTCGCTTGACGCAGACACGCAGACATGCGGAAGCGATGCGTATCCTTGGTTGTTACAGTATCCTGATCGTAGTAGCAAGCAGGCTTGACTGTGCGTTTGTCAACCACTGCCGAGGTTTCGGCTTAGCCCGTGACCACATGTCATTTTATATTCTATCGGGTCATTCGTAATCTTCTGTTTGGTAGCAGACTGCAGCTAATCAAAACGAGTTGAAATATATTTAGTTCAGCAAAAAGACTTAAGGTCAGCCAGATTAATATCATTACCACAGCACATTGTAGTAGAATCCCAAAAAAAGAAAATGCAGGCACTGACTAATGACTTGAGTAGTTTATGGATTACAATCAGTCAATAAAATTATCCTAGTTCATCTCGGAGAATGGGTGGTATCGTTGAAACAGTAAATTGTCTTCCTCATGAAGTATTTTATGTTTCTACTGAACAACATAATACCATTGTTTATATTATTACATGTTTGGATGTCTGCCAGATGTATTTGGTACTACCACTACACTTCAACTGTCTGGGAGAATGGGAAACTGTTCATATTGCAAGATTGGAACTGCCAAGTGACATATTAGAAAAGTTTGTAATGATAATGTTGGAAGATAAAGAAGTTGAAATAACCTTAGTACAGTAATTAGGGCTCAGACAATAACACAATCGTTAATCGTAGAAGTTTGAGGTTTTGCAGAGGTTCTGCATGATCATTGCAATTCCTTTTATAATGATAATGTAAGAACAAACTGTGAAAGTACAAATCCTATCTTAAGAATAAAATTATTTTATCTATAGAACTTGTTGAGAAAGTTTTTTGTAACCAATAGATCACGATTTCAGTTTGGTGGCCAATATAGTAGTCACCTATAGAATCTCTTCACTGTCTTCAAAGCTAAAAATGTTACTTGCTTTGAAACATAATCAATTTAAATATTACAAGAGACTTACCTCCATAAGTAAAACTTAATTAAAATTTACCTAACTTAATCGAAACTGAAACCTCTGAATCACGAAACCAAAGAGTTCTTAATAACTTTGAAAACAACGATGCATTTAAATTGGAGCCAACGATAACGCTACTTCAAAATTGAGGCAACTATGTATATTCAAAGTCTGGTTCTCTTCATGTAATGTTATTATGGACCAACTCGCTGAAATGAGAAGTTTGGCTAAGTGGAGGAGTTAACGAACTAACTAATAATGTAAGCATCTACGAATAAAAATTATACAGCCATTTATTAATTATGCTTGGTCATGTTTCATGTATGTGTGCTTCATTTTTGTGTCAATTAGAGATTAACAAACTTATCTGTTGAAAGAACTAGAAGCAGCTGACAGGAGCATAGTCAATATAGATAGAACAAGAGCAAAAAATACTGAAGGAACATCTTTAAATGGAAAGCTGCCTAAATGATGCCAACAGGAGGCAATGGCAAAATAAATTTTATAAAATTAGCAGCTATAGGTATAATATATTCGCAGGAGAACCAAGGTTACCGACTTAGCAAAAAGAAACGCTAAACTTATGTGGCTGATGGTATAATATTGCTCGCAGAACAGATAGTCGATGGGGTCGAAAGGTTCTGGAGTGGTGATCGTGTACCGGAAGATGCAGCGTTGGAAGGCCTCCCACACGGTAAACCTGGTCAAGGCCGCGGGTATCCACTGGATGCTAGGCGTCCAGGACCGGTTGATGGGCGACCCTTGGGGGGTGAACGTTTTTTGCCTGGAAGTGTTGATGATGAAAGTTTTTCAACAGGCACTACCAACTTGTTGCCATCAGTCAAATCAAAACCGTAAACCTAATACTGGCTGACTAGTACATGAAGTTGAAGCAAACTCATCACAAAATCGGGACTACACAAACTAAAACTTGAACAGGTAAGTAGGCCCTCTGACTTTATATACTCTGAGATATTTTGAAATTCCACTCGTGGTTTTAGGTAAGTAAGTTTGAAGCAAAGAAGAAGCAGGAAACAGCTACTATTTTATATTTCCAAAGCTGTATCTTGTTAAACAACAGTTAGATACTTGTAAGTTGTAAACTTACTGTGCCGTTCACTTACAAGATGCATCATCTGCCTAGCCTTTCCCCAATTATTTTGGGGTCGGCTTCCAGTCAAACTGGATTCAGCTGAATACCAGTATTTTACGTGGAGCGGCTGCCTACCAGACCTCCACAACCCATTAACTGGGTAACACGGTACTCATTGGTAAGACTTGTGTCAGATTTTCTGGCTTTTGACTATCCGTAACGACTGCCAAAGATCTACAAATGACAGCCGGGACCAACGGCTTAACGTGCTTTCCGAGGCACGGAGAAGTCTCGGTATCTTAAGATGGTCACCCATCCACAGACCAACCTCGGCAAGCGTTGCTTAACCTTGAAGATCGACCCGTGCGGCTGTTATTATTTACTTACAAGATGCGATAGTTAGTGAAACTTTGACTATCTCACATATGTTTTGACGTGACGTAGCGTTCCTATCTTCCTCAAGTTATCTTAATATATTCTTTCGGCTTAATATTTTGCAAAACTTCCTTAAACAAAGTATTTTTAACAAGGACAAAAGATAAAATTTCCTTTTACATCATAAATAATATAATACTTGTTGTTTGCAAAAGCAAGGTTTTTTTTTTAAGGATGGTAAGTTATCAAATGACTTCTTCCGCTCTGGGTGGACCGAAAGGGCGTGTCAGACTCTTACTGACTAAAACCCATACGTGTTCCTTCTAAAGGGCTTCCTTTGCGTTCCAGGGCCGCGGTGACTCTTTCGAACAAATACCGCAGCCCTGGCAGGCTCTGGCGCTAGCGGGCCCCGTCTCCTATGCTCACATCTCTTTGAGGCGCGCGTGGAACATAACGCGCCATCGACCCCGGCCTGGTTACCGGACTATACTAGATTAGACTATACACTATAGCGCAGGCCCGCGCTTACGGTGGCAATTGTGGCGTGCCCAGCGCTGGGTCGCGATAGTCACCGTCTCCATACCGCCATGGTATCCTGCCGGAGCCCCGTCCGTCGCGCTGCAAATTGCCGCGGCAGCGGAGTTCGCCCTGGCGAAGCGCCTCCACGTGCCACGCGTAAACGTGCGCGAGGGCTCTCGCCTCCAAATCCCATGGCGGTTATCCGGAAAGAAAGCTCGCCGCCTCGCCGGAGACCGTGCGGTATCCCCGGGCCAGCCGGATGGCTATGACTCTTTCGGACGCGTTGAGCTGGCGGGCAGGTCGCNGCGTTGAGCTGGCAGGTCGCCACTTCACCGTAAGCGACCACACCGTGGCCCCATAAAGGGCCATGGACCGCACGATCCCCGCATAAAGCCTCCGGTAGGAGGCGTTTGAACCCCATAGATTGGGCAGGAGCCCCTGAAGGCAGCCCCAACCCGCTCCAGTCTGGGAGCCAAACGTCGGAAGTGCTCTTTGAAGTTCCACCGGCTATCGAGAACGAGCCCCAGGTACTTGATCGTTGACCCGACGCCGATGTGAACCCCTCCTACCGTTATTTGGGATCCCATTGGTGACCTGTTTCGAGAGCCATGAAAGCACATGGCTTCGGACTTGTGCAGGGCCACCTCGAGACCCAATTGCCGTACCCTCTCAACAACTATCGCAACCCCGCGTGCTACCACTTCAGCCACCGCCTGGTGCGACCCCCTCTGCGCCAAAACCAGCGTGTCGTCGGCGTAGTACTGGGTGCTGTACGCCGCTAGGGAGGTCGGCGTACAGCACCCAGTCGTAGCCGATGTCCCACAGGAGCGGCCCCAGAACCGAACCCTGTGGAACACCGCACGACATCTCTCGCCGGTTCCATTCTCCCAGGTGACCGGGGTAGATGAAGGTCCTGTCCGACAGATAGACCTCGACCACGTGAAAAAGCAAGGTTTTACAGGATATACCTATAAGAGAAAAATTCCAAAAAATAAAAAGTTGATAATTATAATTAAGGGTGTCCATACATACATAGTTGACGACTGCCACCAATTACAGACGGACAAGAAGAAGAATCTTACAAGGGTTTCTTTTTTTACCTTTTGAAATACAGAACCCTAAAAATGATTCCAATTTTATTATTGCGGTATAATGGGAACCCTCGGCGCACGAGTTTGACTCGCACTTGACTGGTTTTTTTTAGTAGCTAAGCCGGTTTTATAGGTACCCATATCATAAGTCAAGAAAACTACAAATAAGAATTACTTTTACTGACCTTTGCAACATAATACAATGCTTGTGCACCCACCGACAAAGAGAGGAACTCGCAGACCGTCACGGCCTCTCTCGTGCTCTCTTTCTTTGCTTAGTGTTGGTCTCAGGGTTTGCTACCACTCTCACCATACTCGCCAATACTCTCAGGGTCGTTTTCTGTCGACATCTAAATTTAGCATTTCGAAACCAAAAGACTCAAGAATCAATCTCCACACACTTCACTCACATTCCAAATACAATATGCAAAAGTATCAGCTATAGTCGTTAATGATTCATTAAAACAGCTTAGTTCATCTCTGTCAGAATAATTTTAAGAATATTTGGTAGGTAAATTTATTGAAACCAATCCAGCTCATTCCTCTTCCATTATCGATCAATTACAACTATTAACTTAAGAAATAACTACCCAATAGTGAATTACGATACTGCCAAACTATCGAAACTGGCATTTAGCGAACAAACGGCTGAACTTCATCCATATTCCGGCCAGTAATAGGTGAGTATTAGAAAACGATTTTCTTAATCCAAGAAAACATTAGCCATGAGCCATGATTCAACAGAGTTCTGCGAAAGAGACTGTAGAAAACATTAATCTGTTTTATTGGAAGGTTCGAATATGTCGTTATTGGGTCCAGTGCCATTTTTTATTGATCTATTTGTAATCTAAACTGATATTATAAAGAGGTAACATTGTTTATATGTTTGTCTGTAGAAGGTCATCTTTGAAAAGACAGACACAATTTCAAAAATGCTTTCACTCATAGAAAGCTACACTTTCGCTGAGAGACACAATTTTCCCCTGAAAAATACACTATTTTTGTGGCTATCTTTTTTTTTCTTTCTTAAAAACGTTGCCCCACACTAGAAAGAATCGGAAAGAATGATCCAATTGCGAAAATTATTTGACTGTTAGAAAGCTTTCAGTAATGTTGGTGCAAGGTATAATTTTTAGACTGACCGATGATTGAGAAAGTTATTTCACTGAGAGAAAACTAAACTATGCCAAGTAATATTGGTGTAGTGGATAATTTTTAGAAGTGCCGATTATTAAGAAAGCTATTTCACTGAGAGAAAACTAAACTATCCCCAGTAATATTGTTGTAGGAGATAATTTTTAGAAGTACAGATGATTAAGAAAGTTATTTTACTGAGAGAAAACTAAACTATCCCCAGTAATATTGTTCTAGGTGATAATTTTTTAAAGTACTGATGATTAAGAAAGTTATTTAATTGATAGAAAGCTAAACTCTCGCTGAGTTTACGATTATTCCGGATAACTGCACGGTTCTTTTGTTACCGGCTACGGGAGCGGAGCCGAAGCAAAATACTAGTCTTGTTTATGCGTCTATTTTGACTGCTTTTGTATTGTTAGTCAGTAATTGGTACTCCTTGATAGTTCAAAGGTTAAGTCAAGAAACGTTAGTTGTTGTTGACCGGTTTCTAGTCAAAACACACTCAAATCGAAGGGTACACCAGCCAAAACAAGCTAAATCAAGCATGATATACAGGTCGCAGATTCTAAGATTAGAATAGTCTTAGCACTTGGCATTCGGTTTTGAATGTTCATTTCAATATATTTGTGAAACTAGAAATTATTCTTAATTTATTTCAATTTAGATTTGGGGATAATTATCAATTTTTGAACTAAAAACAGTATACAAGATAAAGTTCTAATTTCATTGCATTTTTACCGACTTAAAAAGGAGGAGGTTCTATGTGCAACTGATGTATTTTTGTTTTAAACGTATGTTCACCGATTTCTCCGCCAATTGTGGACCTATTTTCAAAATTATTTTTTATACAAAATCCTATACTCCTGAGGTGGTCCCATTGTCACCAAATCGGAATCTGATGATGGAATTTCAGGGAAATCAAGTGCAACCCTCAAATTTTATAAGCACATTCAATGTTTTTCATGTAACATAATAACGAAATTTAGATATTTTTGATTGATAATCATCATCTCATGTTGCTGAGCTGATGATGAAATCCCAGAAAGATGTTTGTGCAGTGATATTTTCGTCAATTTTTAACCGATTTGGACGATTCTTTTTTTGTTTGCAAGAGTATTTTCCCGGGCTGGTATTATTTAGTGAAAATTTGATGAATAACTTCGGAGGTAGGCAACGAAACATTTCAATAAATGACAGCAAAAGGACCGGGATTGCTGAAACCGCATGTCTATTTATTGTTTACACCAGTTCATAACATAACATCACGCTGGTACGCTGTAAAGGGGTGCGAACATGTGAAGATGCACGTGCACTTGTGATGTGTGTGTGTTAACTTGTAGTATCACCACTAAAAAGTGAAAAATAAAAACTTTTTTCCAAAAAAATGCAACGACTTCCAAATAAAAACACAAGAAAGTATAAAATATTTTAAATTAGAAAGTCGGTGTCAAAAAATGAAGAAACAAAACCAAAAACACCGTCTTCCGAAATTAAAGTTATTTTATAGTTTTTAGTGTATTTATTTGGAAGTCGGTTGTATTTTTAAAAGTCATTGAAAAAATTCACTTAAAATACACAACAGCAAGGCCTATACCTGAGTTGATGGCGATGGATTCAAATTATCTCGTATTCAAAATTCAAGAAGAAAGCATATTTCATGGAGTTTAAAAGGCAATTGTTCTGGATTCCTAAATATTATTTTGCTTTTAGGTACACAATTTATTGAAGATGCTAACTTCTAATAAAGCATAAAACTCTGCCCCTAATTAGTAAATTAATGGTCATATTCCAAGGTAGTCTAATTGCAAGTCGTAGTTCTCCATTGTAATAAATATTTATTAAGTTGCCCGCCACTGATTTCAAGAGACTGCATACTTCGTAGACTAACTAAGGTTGTTGAACTTAGACTTATGTCCTTTGAGAATTGAAGTGAAGATTAGGTACAAGTAGAAACTTGTGCTTGTGTAAGGGTCCGGAGAATATGTTTCTAGCCAAAGCTCTAAATTATCCGATTCTTCTTCTTAGCGTGTCGATGGCAAATACAGTATTCAGCTACGCTAACACCATTTACTGATACAGCTATAAGTATCATATTTATTAGTTTATTATTTTAGCATATATATGTATTTTATTAGTATTATATATATTATCTGTATATTCTCTCCGAAATGTTAAAATTCAATTTGAATCTTATTTTTATTTATTGTACACCTACCACAGTATAGTCTTTATAACCCAAAGGTTGACTGGTAGAGAATGCCTTGATGCATTAAGTCCGCCCATGTACCACTATTGCACATAAAGTTTAAATAAATAAATAATAAATAAATAAGTTCCTTAGTCTACAGGTGACAGTGCATGCGGTGCAAGATTGAAGGAGGACCATAGCCTGCGACGAGACGCCACACTAACAGTGAAGATCGGAGCCATCCTTGAAAACCCGCATCTGTGGAGGTCTATCCTTTTTTTTTAAGGATGGGAAATCATCAAATGACTTCTCCCGCTCAGGGTGGAGCGGAAGGGCTTGTCAGACTCTTACTGACTAAAACCCATCCGTGTTCCTTCTAAAGCCCTTTGCGTTCCAGGGCCGCGGTGACTCTTTCGTACAAATTCCGCAACCCTGGTAGGTGGAGGTCTATTCTGCAGTCAGTATGGAGTCGATTAAGGTCGAATTTTTTTATTCGTAGTTAACCAGTGGATTAAAATGACGGGCACCTTTCGTTAATGTGCGATTTTCGATCAATGTTTATCTTGACCATTGATCAAATAAATAAGTATTGGGCACACAATTTATAGATTGGAAAACGCATTTTAACAAAATTTTCATCGCAATTTGAACCATGAGAAAATAGAAAACATATCGTCTAAACGAAATTGCGTGTTTTGCTTTCCTGTGACTGTCCAGTGGTGTGGTTGGGTGCGGTGTGTACCACTAAAAAGTGAAAAATAAAAATCTTTAAAATAAAACCGGAAGTATAAAATAATTTAAATTTCGAAAGTCGGTTTAAAATATGAAGAAATAACCAAAATCACAGACTTCAGAAATTTAAGTTATTTTACACTTGTAGTGTTTTTTTTTTATTTGGAAGTCGGTTGTCATTTTTTGTAAAAAACGTTTTTATTTAGGTACAATAAAAAGCAGGTCTTGTAAAAAGTTGAGCCTAGATGCAATAAGCTGCAGAAGACTTCATCCTTGTATTCTAAGTCATTTCTTTCTTTCAACTCGATCTATATAAATCTAGGACTCTTTTCCGTTTTCATGGCGACTAAGTCGCCTTCAAAAAAACTTAGGATATAAGCCTAAGAACTACAAGTAAATAAAGTACGACGAAAACACACAATCTAATCCTAATAAAGGACATATGGGGTTGTACAAATCGTATCTTTCCCGTAACAAAATTGTATGTAGTGTATTGTGACGTCATTTAAATGGTAAACGTGTTGTAAAATGTCGCGAATACCGCGGTTTTACAGAGAGGGTAAAAGCTGTAAGTGGCTCTACGAATTTCACTTAAAAGGGTGATTCAAACACTTGACATGTTTGAGTGTTTGGAATCTTCAATCTGTGGTGGCAAAGTGGTAAAGGATTCTAATTAATGACATTATCTAATTTGAAAAGATTAGTACTGAAACCGATTATTTGAATATGTTTCTGTTACACGGGCGTTTGTTGAATTTACAAGGTGGAGATCACGATACTACAATAAATCAAAACACTGACAATAGGGACTCGTCCATACGAATGTTTTGTCTTTTATCACAGATTTGATGCCACTAACTGCAACAGACTGCTTGGAATATTTCTAGTAGTTTGAGTTTTTTTGACGTTTTATGCAATTGGGAAGTTTATTTTAAACTTCGGTGACAGAATTTATAATAGTTTCAAAATATTCCTATGAACCAGTATTGCCAGTGTTTTCATTTATTGTTGTATCGATGTCTCCACATTGTATAGGTAGCACAAACTCCAAAAACGCCATTATGATTTAGGGGTGAGATGATAAGCATAATGAACAGTTAATATTAACGGGCGGGAGAATTATATCTATAGAAGATTCTCCACATAATGTTAGGGATATTATAAATTGCTTATCAAATAAATAATCGCCTATCAATACATACTCATCATTTATATTCTTTTTTACATCAAATAACTTACTTCACTACAAATAAACTAAATGTTTAACAAAACTCAAACTGCAGATAATTCGAAATTATACATCAATATGACATTACTTTTTTCCTCATAATGCAATACAGTTAAATTTATTTTTGTACAAAAATACTACATACATAGCATAAATACTGACTGCACAGCAAATTTTCCATATTTCATAGCAAAATAACTATCCCAGTCGCATATTAACCAGTAAGTACAACAAAACCTGTTCATCATATTTGTCTTAATTTTCAAGAAGCCATGCTCGGCAAATTTAATGATTATTATAACAAAAAAATCCTGTCACATTGCATTATTTCTAAAAGCAGAACAAATTAACTGAAAAAGGTTCGCGG
>NDFZ01004702.1:78747-138798 GCA_002192655.3 Mamestra configurata | reverse complement strand
GCGCAGCTGCGACCGACGCAGCTCCATGTGTCGCTGCATCAGTCGCTCGCCGCGCGCCCGCGCGTCTTCGCGCCGTCGGTGCAGTGACGCGAGCCCTTTTGCCTCCAGGTCCCAGGGCCGAAATCCCTAGGCTGTCGAGCACCAATCCTAGGTACTTCATGGTGGACTCGACAGCGATACGGGCCCCCCCGATCACGATGTGCGATCCCGGCGGCGGCCGACTTGTTGAGGGCCACCTCCAGGCCCAGGCGCCGTATGCGACTCACGCTGCCTCCCTGTGCGAGCTCCCATGGGCAGCAATCAGCGTGTCGTCAGCGTAACACGTTAGGTCCACTTCCGGCTGGAGCTCGCCCCTCAGAACCCAGTCGTACCCGATGTTCCACAGGAGCGGGCCCAAGACCGAACCCTGCAGAACACCGCACGACGTGGGGCGCTGGTGCCTGCCATCACGTCTCAGGTAGGTGACACATCTCTCCGCCAACTCACCTGGCCTAAATCAACGTCCTTCTTCGTTGCGGTTTCATCGTCGGGGTCAGTCCGTGCGCTCAGCATGCACGATTCCTCAACCAGCGTCATTATGCGTGCCTCCATTTGCTTAACCCGTTCTTCAATGCTGTGAACAGTACAAAGGTATTCCGCAGTTAAATAAACCAGACAACGTTTTGAGTATTTGCTTGCAACTAATAGGTATGAGTATGCTAAAAGGAATGTTTCGTGTTACAAGAATAGATAGAATAAGACATGTGTGACTCAAAAGTTGTGTGGTAAATTGATTATTTGAATGTAGACCGTGAAAAGATGAATGGATTTTGTGTTCGATGAGATGCTTAAAAAGAGAGTGACTGAGAGAGTACTGGTATGATTAATAATAGAAGTATGGAATAAAAAAGCATGCTGCACAAAAGCTAGGGCAGGGAAATGATGATTTATTACCTATCCTCCTTGACGTCATCCCTAGTGGGAATGTCTCTAGTAGTAGAGGTGTACCCGGCCGCGCGTACGGCGGTGACTGGTCGCGCGGCGGTCGCTGCGCGGGAGCTGTTGCCGCGGACACTTACTGTGCCCATACGCATCATCTGCATCACGTACAAATACAAGGTGTAATNGGCGGTCGCTGCGCGGGAGCTGTTGCCGCGGACACTTACTGTGCCCATACGCATCATCTGCATCACGTACAAATACAAGGTCAAGGAAATCATTCGAAACAAGGGATCATTGAACTCATAATTATTAATATCCTGACACCATTTAAGTTTGCGAGAGAAGTCCCATGAATTCCAGCTTTTTCGACCCAGTCGCCCGTTTAAAGTAGTAGTAAAGCTATTTTGTGCTATTTCAATTAGATTATTGTCAGTGAGTACTGCAATAGGTCAATATGATTGATGTATCCCAGGAAATAACAGGAAATATTGCACAAAAAACTTATTTTCATATACATTCTGATATCAATAGAGTAAACATAAAACATTAATTTCCAGTTTAAAACAGATATGTATTGACCCTATCAATATTTTTAGCGAGATTGTGTTCTCTTATTTATTTTATAAAATAATAACAGTAAGCTATGTCGTCATGCACATCACAGGTTATCTTCGGTCAAGAGTAATTCAGACTCACCCCTGTGCCCATTCTGCTAGTGCTGGGTACCTTCCTTCCGATGCCGGCGGTGCGGAGCGTCTCCTGGAAGTCCTGGTCATCTCGTAAGTTGCGCGTGTCCAGGGCAGGAGCCACCTCGTTGAACCCAGCGTACAAATCGTCATCATCGTCCACCACCATCGCAGTTCGCGGCTTCGCATCAGTGCCCAGCCGAGAAGCGCTATAATAACGGGAACTCAACATTGTTGCTCTTGCTAATTAGAAACACGCCTCTACACAGCACGTCTATAAAATTTTAGCAACATTTGTTGTGACGCCGTAACCATGGCAACCGGCTGTCATATCAACGACAGAGGTCGACGATAATAGGTCAGAGCCGACTTAATTATAGTAATGTGTGAAATGAAATATTGAGTCGAGTAAATATTAATTTAACAGGCAGCAGTAAATAATAAACCATATTCACATTCAATATTTATTACATACTTCTAATACATACAATCAAGGTCCATCTCATAAAAGTCACACCAATGAAACAATGATTAGTTTTAGCTAAAATAAAAACAACTGACTGAAATAGACATCACATTAAAAATCTTTCTCTTTTATAAATCAGTGCTATTGGAAGACGCTGAAAATATGATTCGCTTGTTCAGTAACACACGAAATAAGAAAACGTAAATAGCCTAACTTAACACTACGAAGTTTAAGAAAGTAACCATTACAAACGAGCGAGACGCCACTGCGTCACCGAAGCCTACTCCTGATTCTGACTGTTAACCTTTTACATAAACATTCAAAATATTGGGTATAAAAATAAACGATTTTCAAAAGTTTTATTTGTATCGTTATCCAACGTAATAACAATGATCTCTTATGTACATTTATGATTTTCATTATGTATGCGATTTAATAAACTACCTACTGAAAATTATGTTAACAATGAAAATTTTTTTCGTGACCCTAAAAGACTAGTAAGAAATGCAAGGTAGGTATTCATATTTTTGTACACTTTTCACTTATCATTAAGATAACACCAGATAAACATAATAGAAAAGTCTATTAACGTGGATATGACTTAGATGTTAACAATTCATAGTTAAATTTACTTGTCATCTATAAAATTTTTATTATATTTACATACATTTAACAATACTCACTGACACCAAGACACTTTCGCACGTACATTTATGTTTTATAGGTACCAGCGGCCGATAAGAATTATTTCACAGTAATATGGCATTATTATCTTAGGTCGATTTGATTTCAAATTAACATAATGGTGTCACAACTCTATTTTCCATTCATTATTAAACTCTTACATGGCTAGATCATATAATGTGTAGTCGTTACAACAAGCGGTCGAACATTAAGCACAGGAATATAGCACTATTCTTCACCTCACGATTTTTTTAATGTTTTAATTGACTTTACCTTAATTTATGGTCACTTAAGAATTATATTCTAGCCATGGATATATCAAAATATTGATATATATCAACATACTGCACCCATCTAATCACAATTATAGATTTATTGTTCTCGATATTAAAAATGTATCGCAAACTTATAAAATGGCATAGCTTAAACAATTCAAAATAATGTAGTGTAGGGACAGTCGGGACCAGCAACTATATTAGATTATATTACTGCGGTAGAAACGATTTGGTGTTTATCCTTTTAATAGTTACTCTGCTTATCATAACATTTTATAGCCTCTTATATTCTATTTTCATTCTCATATTATATTTATATCTTATTCCATAATATTAAAGGGCTCCCAAATATTCATTTTGTTAAGCTTTTTGGATTTCAATATAGCTGCCATATATCTGTTTGTTAAATGTAGCATAGCATGTATTGTCACTAGTTGTTAAGTCAAACGTAACATATACTCATAATTTTGATTTAGGGTCACTGTGATCACATTATGAAGCACCAATGTGTGGCAAGTGTATATTTAAGAGCGATTCCGCACTGCATCCGATCCAAATCCGTGAAAAGTCCGAAGTAGTCAAAGAACTATTTGTATAGTAGTTTATGCACTAGATCCGACTTATGTCATCCGATTTCTCTGTCTCCAATTCGGAAGAAATATTGACGGACCGAAGTAGCCGTAGTACTGTTTGTATGAACGCTTTCGCATTACCTAGGATTCAAAACGCACATATCCAAAGATGGCCCCTCAATAGCTTGGATTTGGATCATCGGTCGGATTAGTGCGTAGGCAATATCCGGTCAATTCGGTCCAAGTTTTTTAGACTCTGGATCCATATTTTCACGAATTTGAATCAGATGTAGTGCGAAAAGCAAAATCCGAATTCGGTCCGACTTTTTATATCCGTATTTTTACGGATCAGATCGGGTGGAGTGCGTAACCGCTTAAACTCAAGCACACTAGTCATGCACAACTCGACGAGATATCTTTGAATGATTTAGTATTGTTGCGCGGCGTTGTCCGTATGTGGCGGTCGGAGCGAATGTCACGCGGACAGAGATCGAGTGGGTGCGCCAGCCGCGCTAGATCTGGGTGGAAAAGCGCGGCCGCGGCAGCTCGAACACGTCGCCGTGCACCGAGCGCGCCAGCGCTTTGATACTTGCTGCTATGTCTTGAGGCTCCTCCTGTAATCATCAAATAACACTGATAAATTTCCTGTAGGATTATTAAAGCCTCAGATGAAACTCTGAGAGTCCGTTCTGTAAAATGCTACACAACACATTCCTTTAGGGATAATCTGCAGTCCTATTGCTACAGGATGGTTGCATAAATAAACAGACTTGACAAAACGGAATAGGAATGGCGTAAACAGACAAGAAACCGAGCTTATATCTATGATGAAAAATAAAACATAACATATCATTAGAAATGTGTCAATTTCTTACATCATCATCTAAGTCCCGTTGAGTGGGGCGATCGTTGGGGAACTTTGGCATATTCATGGGGAGAGAACGCGCGATCACATCCACGCCGCCGCCGCCGCGGGGCCGCGAGATGTGGATGCCTTCGTCGTTACTGCCTTCTGCGGAAGTTTGTATTGGAAAATGTACCCCTCGACATTTATAAAAAAACTGGTTGTAGTACTACACGAGATAACAGGGCGGCCTTATCTGTATTTTCAGTAGGGACTTTTCGTAAGTGAGTTTGAAAATATTTTATTTATGAGGTAATCTTAAGGTCAAAGTCAAGGTCCAAGGCTGGCTAGGCAATCTTTACTTGCCTGACTACACGAGATAACAGGGCGGCCTAATCTGTATTTTCAGTAGGGACTTTTTGTAAGTGAGGTCGAAAATATTTTATTTATGAGGTAGACTTAAGGTCAAAGTCAAGGTCCAAGACTGGCTAGGCAATCTTTACTTACCTGGGCAAAATAACTCACCTTTTATTTTCAGAAAAATAAGTACCACATTTCATGTTTTAGATTCAGATCTTATAAATGTGATGTCAACAGAAAATTGCAAACGCCGTAAGATTGTAAAATATCGCATGATATTGTAATCTATTTTTCTTTATAAGGCACGAATATAGTCGAACTATTGAATTTAGATGAGATTTGTTGTATTGGGATTTATTTATTGCATAATATTTTTTTTCATAATTTACATAATATATTATGAAAAAAACGTTTTTTCGTTTAAAAAATTAAAAATTACAATCTTAAGGAGTCTGCAATTTTCCGGTGACATCGACACCTAATCGACTGACGTTTTCACGAAATCATAAACAGCATAGTGGGTTTTATATATAGTTATTTGCTCAGAAAACAGTACTTACGATCAGAATCATAGTCATCTTGATCAGAGAGCATGTTATTCCGAGAGTCAAAACCTTCTAAGTCAAAGAGGTCTTCAGCATCTAATGAATCTTCTTCAGGTGGCATATTTCTAGTGGGCTGTAAACATAGAGGAAGAAGTTTGTTAATAAATAAAGTTGATAATAAAGCACATATCTTCATGAATCACAAAAATATATAACAGAAAAATCCTTGATTTATTTAAGCATGCAGTTGGACTTTATTTATAGTAACTATTTATGTAAAGCAACATAAACAGAATGGCGCTATGGGCTTTAAAACCAAATATACTTTCTGTTCTACTCAGTTTGTTGTCATAATAAATTAACAAAGCTGTGTGATTGGTACATGTAAAATAAAAGTAAATAATAACATGTGTATTGGGTCACATGTGCCAGCTTTTAACAGTTATTTAAAATGTACCATTGTATGTGAACACAATATTATCAATTATCGCATACTTTTCCTGTGTTATTTGTGGTGGTTATATGGTAACAAAATAAACAGAGCTGTAAATTAATACTGCTAATAGCAATTACTGAATTAACTTTATCATAGTAGGATAATAAAATATTCCGACAAAAATATTTATAATTGTGCAATACCTCTTTGTATTTAATTATAAATAGTGCAAGAACCAATATGCTGAAATAATACTTAACGGTTTAGGTTAAGGTTAAAGGTTAATTTAGAAAAAATATCAGTGAGAAAGGAAGGCCATTCAACTCATAAAATTTAATAAATCTGTCATATGGTATGTGATAGTGTCTGACAAACAGTTTTACATAATAATATGGAAACATTTTATTTGCACAGTAAGGGCTCCATCTGTGGCATTACTCATATTGTTTTTTTTTTACAAAACAAATGCAATGACTGAATAAATAAGTAAAGAGTCATATAATTTAAAGGTTTTTGTCTTATTCTTTAGCTATTTTTACCATTAAACTCTGAAATATGCTACCCCTTAAAATCAAGAAGGCAGAGTCTAAATTTTCCTTTAAGTGTAAAATCCGAAAACACTACTTAAAAGCCTGTCATTCTTAGTTGTTCTTCGACATGATTATTATGAATTCTCTTAATCAGTAAGATTATTATATTTCATATTTATTCGTTTATTATTTTAGCATATATGTATATGTATTTTATTAGTATTATATATTATTTGTGTATTCTTTCCGAAACAAAATTCAATTTTAAATTTTATTTTTATTTATTTATTCTTCAACAAATTTACATTTGTAAACCTACCACAGTGTATTCTTTTTAACCCAAAGGTTGACTGGTAGAGAATGCCTTGATGCATTAAGTCCGCCCATGTACCACTATTGTACATTAAGTTTAAATAAATAAATAATTTCCTTGATGTGTTAGTTATATAAATAGTTAATACCTTAACAATATTTTGTGAGACTTTTTTGGCATCTTTGAAAGAGGACAGTCTTCGTCTCTGTAGGGGAGGTAGGTGGGGGGAGGGTGGTCCATTGTCGATAGTCGTGTCGATCCGCCAGCTATCCCTGTCGACGTTGTTGCGCGCCTTACTTATGATACTGCAACAACATAAAAAAATTGTTAATAGATTTATAATTTTACAGAAGGTGATACAGGCTGGTTTGACTTATGATTAGGTGGAGTTTAAAAATAAACATGTTTTAGAGGACTTCAAAAGTTACAATTAGGTATTTGAACAGCATACCTAGCTAAAATTTTATGGTCTCTTTGTGCTCTTTCTCTGTAAGCCTCAAATTCCGCATATTTCTGATCTCTGAACTGTCTGACAGACTCCTCGACCGCCTCCAGCTGTGACTGCAGGGTCTGATTCATCTGTTTGCTGAGCATGCCTATCACCTGCTGTGTTGGCAGCCAAACATTCCTATCACTGTTTATAAAGTTGTTTGTATCCACATTTTCCTTCATTTCAATGTCATTTGTTACTTCTGGCACTAATAAGTGAAATACTGGCGAATAGTTATTTGATTTTTTCAAATTGTTTACCCGCTCCTGTGTGGTCTGTAACATAAACAGGTAAATCCATAGTCAGGGACGAGAATTATCTCTGTTGGTGATAAGATTGTGATGTAAACATGCTCCATATAAGCATAAGTTTTAACATAGTTAAGTAGAGAAACACAAATAAAAAAAAATTTGGTTCTAACAGATTCTAACAGGGGAAAAAAGTCTTTAGTTATTAAAGTGCTATAGGAATTTGTAATGTTATTTTTTATTTCTTTTACAACTTTGGGATAGCGAGTAACAGTTATTATTTCAAAACAATTGCTGCTACACTTAAAAATTTATGTAATATTTAAGCAGTTTAATACAATTTGAAACCCCTTAGTTACTATGAAACTTGTTTTTATTACATGTTTACTTTCTTTTGTTTGCAGTATAAGATAATCAGCAAGGCCACAAAATCAATCTCAATGATTAAAACAAGCATGTGTGTCTGTAGGTACTCAATAGGTATTTTTAGATGCAAAACAGATGGCAGTTATTTACATTTTGTAGTAAATCAATCAATAGCTGTAATTCAGCTGACTGTATGTAATTAGACACTGAAATGAACACTGACCTGATTAGATTTACAAACAAGCAATGCATAAGGTCCATTTTTGTCATGTGATATGGCATGAGTTGACTGGCCACAAGCCAGGCAGGAGTGCATGGTCCACCTGCCCAACAAACGCTGCTCCACCAGTGCAGGCTGAGCAACCTGGCTCTTAAGGCTGCCTAGGGAGCATGATAGCAGTTTCTACAACAACAAACATTTTTAAAAATTATTTTAAAACATAAAGTAATAAATATTCATGATAAATTTATAGTTCCAGTAAAACTGGTTTGCATTCTTTTGACACTGTTTTGTACACAGAACAGGAAAGCAACAAGATGAGTTTGGAACATAAAAAGCTAAAAATAAACTACACAAGTCCGGCT
This sequence comes from Mamestra configurata, assembly GCA_002192655.3. Lineage (NCBI taxonomy): Eukaryota > Metazoa > Arthropoda > Insecta > Lepidoptera > Noctuidae > Mamestra > Mamestra configurata. Next base: position 130,477 of record NDFZ01004702.1, on the reverse strand, counting down.
AGACTGTAAATAGGAGGATGTCTTAATATTATGTATCATTAGCATGATCGTAAACAAGTCTATACAGCGCCGAACGCACATGTACTTGTGTGTTATGTATTAAATACATACAAAATAATATCTAAATGTGATCACAGTCATGTTGATAAGGTTCCATTCATATTGTAACATAGCAAGCAATGAAAACCCTTCCTATAAGTCAAGGTCAAGACATGTTTACTGACGGTACCTCACTGAAAAAAATATCCCTTTGTTCCATGGATGTTAACTCCAGTTTCCCAATATCGACATTGTCTTCAAGTTTATCACCTTCAAGCGTTACATTTAGGCATTTACAAACACAGAGAGCCATGTTGTCCGAAAGGATTGTGTGTTCTGGACGAAACAATACAAAAATACACAAAAAATTAAGTAAATTATGAGTACAGTAGTCGCAACTTTCAGATAAACGCGTAGAAATACGTATAGATAGATGGTTATTTTTGTTCACGACACACACATTCACATGTCAACAAGGAGTTTTCACAGGCAACTAAATTAACACTTATCGATAGTTTCGTCTCTTTTTGTCAAATGACATAAACTCCTATTTTTCTCGTGAGTAAGAAAGAAACCTTATACTTTTCATAGTTTCTGCTTATAAATTCACAATTTTTCATTGTTATATTGCTAGTGCATTACTTAATCATTCGACTAAGTAAAAGTAGTTTAGGCGATTATCTTCATAATTTTAAAATGGAATATCAAAAATATTATTTCACTAAAAATCTCCGCCGCGCTGTTGCCGCTCTGCCACCTACGCGAAAGAGACAAGTAATAAATTAGAGAACGAGACAATGGCGCGCGGTGTTGTCCGTTTGAAATACGAACGACGCTAGAGGTTGTAGAATTTCGCCATGTTTTTATTTCTTTAAAATGAGTATGACTTCTCCATTGGTCTGCATTCCCATCGATTGTTAACCGAATGTACAGACGCCAGCACATCAAGCTACCCGAAACTGTCAAATTATTCCAATCAACCTTGAACCTAATGCCATTAAATTTGAAAATCGCGATAAATTGTTGTAGCTTGATGTGCTGGCGTCTGTACATGACTAAGCGATCCAGCCTGGCTTCGAATGAGTGAATTGATAACAACTTTATGCTGGCACTTGACTTGACATATTTTTCCCAATTTTCACGTCACATGTCACAAATTATACCTTATGGTCCTCTAAATAAGATTAATTTTGTACTGACAATATAACATGAAAATTTTGACAAACACGCCAAATGAAGTGTCAGTTAAGCCATTTTTAAAAATAAATAACACAAATCTTCTTCATTTATCGCTCAGTATTACTGAAAATCGTATAAACATTCAATACGTGGTTTAGTAAAAGCAAGCGTATTAACAGAATCAGAAAGCGACTTTGTTCTATAATTTTATAGATAGGTACACAATAGCTTGTTAAAATAATGCAAAATGTATCCCCTTTTAAACTAATAAAACAGTACTTACAAATTAAAAGACACATCTTTTTTGTCTTATGGAACCGTCGCAGTGTACGCAGTTGCACTTTCCAAACGCACAACTTGGCATTTTTTTTTTTTTTAAATCCACTATTCCGCTACGTATGTTTTGACGCCAGCACATCAAGCTACCCGAAACTATCAAAATTTCCCAATCAACCTTAAACCTAATGCATTGGCAGTAAAGTTGAAAATCTATTACGGAAATTTGACAGATTCTTGTAGCTTGATGTGCTGGCGTCTGTACGTTTGAATCGCGACCAGACGCCTGGACAGACTGATTTGCCTCAAGGGATTTACCTTGTATTTGTATTGCCGTACAGACCTCGGTAAAACGTATTTATGTATATAACATCATTGGAATGCGGTTCACAAACTATACAAGGGAACCGACTTTCAAATATATTGAATGCAAATTTTATTAGAATGCCAATCTGTAAATACAAAACACTCATAACGCTAAAGTAAATAGTATGATTTTTATTCTCTTAAACGAAGTTTCTACCTACCCCAAGTCATCAAGGTTGAAACTAAAACTACGTTTCGTTTAATTTAAATGAGTAATTTTAGAATGGACTTCACTAGAATTGTCAACCTCAAAATACCACAGATGGTTGCTGTCAGATGATGAATTGTGAGTGCTGCAAATGTCAAAGAGTCATGCATCATACGTTCAGTACGTGGCGAAAAACGCTTTTTCTAAGTTATAACTAAAGATTTTAATGAAGATATCCTCAAATTATTAAGTATAGTGCATACACTTGTGGTAAATAAATCTTGAAAGGAAGTTTTATGTGGAAAAACTAACAATGTCAAAAAGAAGTCAACCCAGTTGGTCCCTACCGGCTAAAACTGAGAAGAGGCCAGCGCTCAAGCTTTATAATAGCTTGACACGACAGAAGGAAGAATTTGTGTGCGATAATGGTAACCGTATCAATTGGTACAGCTGCGGACCAACGGTGTACGACGCCTCCCATATGGGCCATGCCAGGTACTTTATATTCAGTTTACAAATGATCTCTTTGTGATTGCAGGGACATTTTGTGCGTTTATCATTGCATAACATTCATGTTACATGCTATTGTTAAGAAATATCATAAGAATAGTTTCATTTATTTCACTAAAACAGTAACACTAGTTTTTTGTTTTTACAACTACTACAAGAACGAGGCTATTGAATACCCAATTTTCTACTGCTTCTGCTCCGACTTACCATAATTTAGGTATAATGTCTGATACAAAACTAAATCTGAATAAATTTTGCTTATTTTCTAGTAATCTATTTCAACTGAAGAAGTGTTAAAATGAATATAATAATTATAATAATAAAATGGATGCATACCGCGAAGGCTAGTTCAGAATGGCGCAAGATAAGAATGTCTGGAAGGATATGGGGGAGGCCTTTGCACAGCATGATATGCTTTGTGACTCTTAGGGCTCAGGCATAAAGTATAATTTGCATTGATTTGTATCANACTAGAATTGTCAACCTCAAAATACCACAGATGGTTGCTGTCAGATGATGAATTGTGAGTGCTGCAAATGTCAAAGAGTCATGCATCATACGTTCAGTACGTGGCGAAAAACGCTTTTTCTAAGTTATAACTAAAGATTTTAATGAAGATATCCTCAAATTATTAAGTATAGTGCATACACTTGTGGTAAATAAATCTTGAAAGGAAGTTTTATGTGGAAAAACTAACAATGTCAAAAAGAAGTCAACCCAGTTGGTCCCTACCGGCTAAAACTGAGAAGAGGCCAGCGCTCAAGCTTTATAATAGCTTGACACGACAGAAGGAAGAATTTGTGTGCGATAATGGTAACCGTATCAATTGGTACAGCTGCGGACCAACGGTGTACGACGCCTCCCATATGGGCCATGCCAGGTACTTTATATTCAGTTTACAAATGATCTCTTTGTGATTGCAGGGACATTTTGTGCGTTTATCATTGCATAACATTCATGTTACATGCTATTGTTAAGAAATATCATAAGAATAGTTTCATTTATTTCACTAAAACAGTAACACTAGTTTTTTGTTTTTACAACTACTACAAGAACGAGGCTATTGAATACCCAATTTTCTACTGCTTCTGCTCCGACTTACCATAATTTAGGTATAATGTCTGATACAAAACTAAATCTGAATAAATTTTGCTTATTTTCTAGAAATCTATTTCAACTGAAGAAGTGTTAAAATGAATATAATAATTATAATAATAAAATGGATGCATACCGCGAAGGCTAGTTCAGAATGGCGCAAGATAAGAATGTCTGGAAGGATATGGGGGAGGCCTTTGCACAGCATGATATGCTTTGTGACTCTTAGGGCTCAGGCATAAAGTATAATTTGCATTGATTTGTATCAGAAAATAAATTTTAAAGAATAGGCGAAGGTTTTTGAACTGGCAACATGTGTCGTTAACCTGTCACATGCTCTCCTGTTTACAATACAGCATGTAGAAAATACTTTAATTGAAAAATAATGTCCTGTTGCTAAACTACTGGATATATTCATTTGATTTTTTGTGTGCAGGTTGGGAATATCATGACTCATATGAAGTTTCACTTATGATCATATTGTCCACTCCACATCTATATAAATATAAAAATGAATCCCTATTTCCTTTGGTCACAGCATCACATGTGAACGGCTGGACTAATTTCTCTAATTCTTTTTTTGTTGTGTTAGTTATTGTCAGGAATTCTTCATTATTCAAAAGATAATTCATAGAAAATTTTGAAAATAAATAAACAATACATCCGGGTGAAGCCGGGCGGGCCACTTGTTGCATATAGAATAGAATAGAATACTTTTTTTTATGAAATAGCTACTACAAATAAAAATTGTTTGGATGTTTATTTAAATCTTATAGTCTTTTTGAATTCCAGATCATACATATCTTTTGACATCTTGAGGCGAGTAATGGCCAATTACTTTGGCTATGATATCCTGTATGTAATGAATATCACAGATATTGATGACAAAATCATAAAAAGGGCGAGACAGCACCATTTGTTTGAGAAATACATTGAAGAGAACAAAAGTCTGAATTGTATTATAGATGATGCAACATCAGTAGTGAATTACTATGAAACAATTGTTAAAGAAGCCACTGACCCTGATAAAAAGAATGCCATGCAAAAGACATTAGACTGGTAAGTGATTTTTACATTATAATATGCAAAATAACCAGGTCAACGAAACATAACAAGTAACTTTATCAGCATATCTTCACTGCTATATGCTGCACAGTATTAAATGAATACTTTGTGCAGAACTCACTTTTATAACTTACTGCTTTTAGATAAGCAACCTAAGTATATGCATCATGCATCTTAGTTCTTATCAGCACTGCATGCTCTACTTATGCTATTATTTATGTTATAAAATAGTTTCCATCCAAGCATGTACTTAAACATATTTATAAGAATAAGTTAAGTTAACATTGAGATTGATCAACATTCTTAACAAAACTTCTTTTCCTTATATTTTAAAAAGTATGATGTAAACTAAGGAAATCCCAAAAAAATGATTACGTTCCCATGTAAAGAAGATAACAGAACTGCCAATTAGTCATTAATCAATATTTGCAAGAATGTTTTGGAAACATGTTGATAAAAATTAAATTCTCAATGAATACTATAATTAAAATGATAACCAATATCAAAAACATCAGAATGGTTCACTTCACATCCTTGATAGCAATTTGGATTTGATGTATGTAGCAATGTGGTGGTCTTTGTGTGTTTGACTTCACATTTTCACATTAAATAAAACTTCACTAATAACATTAAATTTCAGCATTGCTTCAGCAGTGAAAACTCTGAAAGTAGCAGTGGAGGATAAAGATGAAGTGAAGATCACAAGTGCCAAGTGTGAACTCCTACAGTCAGCCAAAAGTCCCATTTCAGAATGGCTAGACAGCAAGTTTGGGGCCACAGTCACTGATAATGCTATATTCACAGCACTGCCTAGGTTTTGGGAAAATGAGTTCCATAAAGACATGAAAGCATTAAATGTAAGTATTTATTACAGATTACATCAGCATCATCATCTTTCAGCCCTCATCCCATGTTATGTGGGCGACACTTTTTTCTTCCGTTCTCTCCTGTCCCGGGTTTCATCATTCACTTCCTTTTGTTCCATATCATCTGTCACACCACATTCATTCTGATTACATAAATATAATATAAAAATTCACATTGTGATGGATATCTTACATATAATTTTTCTAAAGCACACAAATATTTTAATCCTTCTATTATTTGCAGGTATTACCGCCAGACGTATTAACGAGAGTAAGTGAATATGTGCCACAGATTGTAAAGTTCATTGAAAAGATCATAGACAATGGTCTTGCTTATGAATCAAATGGCTCAGTTTACTTCAGTGTGAGTGATTTTGATAGCAAAGACAAGCATTATTATGCCAGATTAGTGCCTGAAGCATATGGGGACACGAAATCGTTACAAGAAGGAGAAGGTATCAAATCACTTTTTATTGCATTTTATGCTATTTTTGGTTGGCACAAACTTACCTCAGTTTGTGCTCAAAAGATTTCGTCCTTTTGCCACTTATAAGCACATTTCTTCAGTGTTTTAATCAGTTAATGATGCATTAGTCGCTCAGATGAGTCCCAGCTCTCATTTTATTTTGCCCTTATAGCTTTCCTCATGAATGTGGCTATCATACACACAATAATTTTCCAAATCCTACTGGTTATTCCAGAGATTAGCGTGTTCAAACAAACAAACAAAGTCTTCAGCTTTATTATATTAGTAATATATAGTTTACCTGCATACCGTTTGCACATTTTATGCCTTAGATGATTTTTTTAACTGTAAGACTTAATCTCTGTAAATTATGTGTTGATCTGTTGTATTTGTGAACTATTTTATTCTATTTGACTGTACCTAGTAGTAATCGCATGCCTCCTATAGGTGAGATGTGTAAAGCACTACTTACTTTCTTGTTACACCCATTGTACCATAACTCTGGCGAAATAAATGATTTATGATTTCATACCACAAATTCTGTTCAGTAGAAAATTATGTATGTGTAACAGTAACTCCAATTACATGTTTTTCTGTTTAAAGCTTTCCAAGTTAACATTAAGTACTAACAATCATGTACATACGTCTTTATCAGGTGATCTAACAGACGACACAAGTGAAAAGCGGTCTCCCAACGACTTCGCCCTATGGAAGCGCAGTAAAGCGGGCGAACCGTCGTGGGCGTCGCCGTGGGGCGCCGGCCGGCCCGGCTGGCACATCGAGTGCTCCGCCATGGCTTCCGATGTGTTCGGCAATAAGCTAGACATACACACTGGCGGCGTTGACCTCAAGTTTCCTCACCATGATAATGAGCTGGCTCAGAGTGAGGTGAGTTAATTGATTAAATATAAAGCAAGAGTGAACTCTGTAACTATGGCACATCGAGTGCTCGGCCGCGGCGTCCGATTGTTCCTTGATAAGTTAGTCGTATAGACAGTTTACCTCATTTACCTCAATTTTCCTCATCATAATAACATTCTGGCTCAGTGTGAGGTTGATTGTTGGCACTTAAACTTACTGGACAAATTGTCAGCATAGGAGACGAGGCCCGCTAAGTCCAGAGCCTCCCAGGGTTGCGGAATTTGTTCGAAAGAGTCACCGCGACCCTGGAACGCAAAAGGCTTTAGAAGGAACACGGATGGGTTTTAGTCAGTAAGAGTCTGACACGCCCTTAGTAAGTAATTTGATGATTTTCCATGCTTAAAAAAAAGCCCGTATGGACACCGGTTTCAAGATAACGTATGATTCACTTCACAAAAACACGCTATACTAGCGATACAGCACACCACCTGTGCGTTATAATAATAATAATAACAGATAATCTTGAGGTTTAATTTCGACGAAATAATTTCAATCAAAAATAAAATTCTGACAAGACTCAAGACTGAATTTTTTTTTGTGTACTTACTTTTAAAAATTTAAGAAAAAAACTTCGAAACGCTGCAATATTTAGACCACGACATTGTTTACACATATAAAATCGTCTATTCATCTAAATCTAAACTAGTACCTATGACAGAGATAGAACCATTTGTTTGTAGGTGTTGAAAACTGGTCCAATACTCAAATTCTTTCATATATTGAAAGCCTTACTATCGCAGCTAAAGGCTATTTTTATCCCGGAGAATGCGCGGTTCCTATGAGATAGACCGCAGGAAAAGCTTGAGACTAATGTCCTTTTCTTGTTCTCAGGCTCACTTCGACCAACCTGGCTGGGTGAACTACTTCCTCCACACAGGCCACTTAACGATAGCTGGCTGCAAGATGTCCAAGTCTCTCAAGAACTTCGTCACCATCTCCGAAGCGCTGCGCCGCCACACTGCGAGGCAGCTCAGGATCGGCTTCCTCATGCACGGCTGGAAGGAAACCTTGGACTACTCTGATAACACTATGGATATGGCGATACAGACTGAGAAGCTGTTTAATGTGAGTTTGATTTGTATTGACGTCTTTCTTCATTTCAAATCTAAAGATTTCATACAGGTGTAAAACGTGAATTGCTTGGTAATGTTAATTGAAGGCTTGTACTATAGATTCGAAACGAAATGATACAAAGTCAAACAACTTGAAGATTATAATATTTGAAGATAAAAGCTTATTAAGGGGTCAACGGCGGCTAGTAGTACATACTTATATACCTAGTTTATTCGAATTTCTTCACGGCAGTGAAGTTACGTCAGTCAATTTAATTAGGCCTCGTATTTTGCTAGTCTCGCAGTGTCATAGGAATATTTGAAGATAACTGTTGCTTTCAGGAGTTCTTCCTGACGGTCAAAGACGCGCTCCGCAGTGGCTACGACGAGGGTTGCGGCGGCGTGTGGGACGCGGAGGAGCTGCAGCTGTCCAACAAACTTACTGCTGTCAAGGAGCAAGTGCATGCGGCGCTGTGCGGTTAGTAATATGAGATATATTTTATCTGTGGCTATGTCACCCCTTCCACGATTTAGAGTTAAATTAACTAGTTGTTTTCTTAGTCAGTCTTAGAAGGTAGTTTGAAGAACTTTATTGTAAAGTTCCTTTGTTTGATGGTTTTTTTTTTGGTCGGCTTCCGTTATGAAAACTTCTTCCGCCTTTCCACAGTACAGTGTCTTAAATATGGATGTTTGAACGGTGACTGCTCGGTAAACAATTTCACTACCACCATTTTAACCATATCCGACTTTTTAAGGTTCCGTAGTCAACAAGGAACCCCTATGGTTTCGCCATGTCCGTCTATCTGTCTGTCTGACCGCGGTTTAGCACTAGAAAGTTGGAATTTCGTATGGGTATACATATTAATCACGCCGACGAAGTGGTAAAATAAAATATTAAAAAGATATATATTTTTAAGGTACCATACGTGTAGGGTACCCTAAAAATATATATTTTTAAGATTATTTTTTAATAATCTATCCAATGGTGTGGGGTGTAGTTGGATAGGTCGTTTAAAAATATTGAGGGTGTGCCAAAACCATTTTTCAATCCAAGGATAAGTTTGCGAAATATTAAGCTGCAAGTGCTAATTTTTGTTAGAGTAGGTACTGACATTTGGTCATGGTTTACGGGACAAGTAACTACGAAACCCTTCACTGCGCGTGGCCCGACACGCACTTGGCCGGTCTTCTCATAACAAATATTCATTTCATTTGTGACAGACAACATCGACACCCGCAGCGCTCTCGACTCACTACGCGAGTTAGTAGGCGCAGCACACATCTACCTCCGAAAGACCACTCCACGCAGCGCCCCGCTGCTAGCGGCCGCCGCTAAGTACGTCACAGACGTGCTGCACGTGTTCGGCGCCGTGGAGGGCCCGCGCGGGGGCATCGGCTTCCCTGTCGCCGATGTGAACAGTGTCTGCGTGAGTAAATGTTGTTACGTATAGCAGGAGCACAGCACACAACGTTCGGCTCAAGTTGACTCTACATATATACTTTGACCACAGCTAGAAGAAACAGTAATGCCGTACCTAGAAGCCCTGAGCTCGTTCCGTGCGCGAGTGCGGGACGCCGCGCGCGCAGCCGCCGCGCCCGCGGTGCTGGCGCTGTGCGACCGGCTGCGGGACCAGGACCTGCCCGAGCTGGGCGTGCGGCTGGAGGACAAACCTGGTAAGTGGACCGAGGAACTTGCACAAACTAATTGTCAAAATATTCGCGGTACATCGTCAGTACAAAATCACCCTTATTTCGAAGGAAATTAGGTATATTTTGTATTTCACAAGTGATATTTTGTTAAATACGCCTAATAAACCAGCAGCAGAGAACAGTTTCGAAGTAGTGGGGATTGGCACAAGAGAAGAGGCCTCTCTTCTCTTGTGCTCAGCAGTAAGCGAAGTCGGGCTGTGGATGATGATGATGATGATGACACGTCTCTTCTAAGTGACCCTTTATTTCGCCAAATGTAGCCCGTCTTAATCTCCGAGTCAGTAATTAATTTTTCAACTTTATGTCGACTAGTATAAAGTTCTTATTACAATATCTACAACTAAAACTCGGTTTTGAAGTAACAACTATATTTTAAGTTATTTTGAAACAAATTTTCTTCACTATAATCGTTTCATTCGCCATGACAATGGAAAAAATAACAAGCTATAACTGACAAATTGATTAAATCGAGTGGAGGAAAATGACTTAGAATGTAGGTTTTAGTTCTTGTTATTCTAAAACCAAACTTTTCAGGAACTTGGTATCAGAAGATCTGGATCTTGATTTTGTATACTGCTGTTGGAAATTCGACTTTTTTGTTTTTTTCTGTGAAAATTTATATATAAATGGATACTGTATAATTTGAAACATGTGTATTTCGATTGCTTTGCGACTTATATTTCGCACCTATTCGTCTCTAAAATAATCTTCAGCTGCATCCGGTCAAACTTGTAGCCGACTCCAATTGAGTTGTATAAAGTCTAGGTACACGATGATGGATGACCTAACCATAACATTTTTCCGTCTTAGATCGCACAGTAGTAAAACTGGTCAGCAAAGAAGAGATTATTAAGGAGAGAGAAGAGAAGGCCCGACTAGAAGCAGAGAAGCAGAAGAAGAAGCTAGAACTTCTTGAGGCGCAGCGCGCTAAGGAAGAGCTCAAGAAGATACCGCCTGGAGAAATGTTCAAGCGGGAGGCCGACAAGTATTCCAAGTTCGATGATAAGGTAACTTCAAAATATTTTCTTTTTACAAGGTTTTCTTTAATTTGCCTTGTTATTTAATAAGAATAGGGACTGTATGAGTCAAATCTTGCAACTGAATTTCAACTCGATTATCTTATTCTCAAGCGATTGGATGAGAATGCACAGATATCCCTGCTTTCAATGTTTTTTTTTTAATTACACATACCTACCATTATTAAATCAAAGTTCCGCACTTATCATATTTCCATTTTAGCATGGCACTCTTAATTTTTTTGAAAGACAAAGAGGTGAATTATTTCATTGGATAAAAATGAGCGCTTTCTTATTTTAGTTTGGCATGTATTATTTATTACTTTCCAGAATTGGACTCTTTTTAGCGATACTTTCGGATGGTGTAATAAATACAGGCTGTTTTTTTTCTAAATCAACCGGTTCGCTTCCTGGCTAGAAATACCGATTTCTTAAAAATCCAAAGATGCATGGCTTGTGACTCCTTGTCGTGTTTTTCGCTATTCTTCACAGTTTTGGATTTGGCTATCCACGCACAATTGTAAAATTAATCCTGTAGTCAAAATTCATTTATCTCGATCTTCTACGTTTTTCTACGAAGAAAAGCGACAAATCACTTATTTTTGGGTTAGTAGGAAGGCAAATCAGGGAAAGAGCAATGAACGTTATTGAAATGCTAAAATGAAATAAGTATAGAACTGTCTTGCGAATATTCGAAATGGAAAAGAAACACCATATATTCTTTAATTTTAGCGACTATGGAACCCGGTCCACTAAACATCATTCAGATACTTACTGTAAATAACAATCCCTCAAGCGAGTGGGATTTTTAGGTTTAAGAACAACTTTATTTCTCATAAACAATTGCATACATAATTCACTTACTGAGAAGCAATATCTAAAACTAAGATTTATAATTAATTAGAGCGCACAGATGTACGTATATAGAATAACAAAGCAAAACCGCAAAGAAAAAACGCATGTGGGTAAACTGATAACATAAACATCGTACGTTAACCAAACACAACATGGATGTATGAATTTGACTTTACTAGTACTATTACTATACTATTTTTATGATGTACTAGTGGCCCCGACCAGGTTTCGCCCGGATGTATAATTTTTTCAAAAATTTCTTTCATATAACCTTTTTCTGACAACAACAGACAACAAAAAAATAATCAGCGAAATTGATCCAGCCGTTCACGCGTGATGATTTTACAAAATATATTCATTTTAATTAACCAATACGGCTCCTCTACTGGGCAAAGGCCTCCCATTTAATGATGACTACTTTCAAAATTAAAATATGGTATCATCTAAACAGATGTTGTTCTTTACAGGGTCTACCAACCCACGACCACGAAGGCAAGGAACTCAGCAAGGGTCTCGTGAAGAAGCTGCAGAAACTGCAACAGGCGCAGGAGAAGAAATACAACGAGTTCTTAGCATCCGTCAACACCTGCTGACAACACTATGTTAGTACGTCAGCTTCGTCTTAACACTCTAGACTCGGAAATATGGAATAACAGTTCACTTGAAGCTCACTCCACCTTAGTTCACGGTGAGATGTTTACAGAAAAGTTCACGTAGGCATTTCTATGATACATCGAGTTTTGGAAAAATACGGCTTTGTATAAGGTGGTATCTTTCTAAGGCTTGATATTTCATAAATTAACGTTCTGGTGGTGTTAAGTGCTAGATAGTGTATGTTAAATTTTATTGCGCAAGTTGACTTGACAGCTTTATTAGTAATAGTAGAACTCTTTGTTTAAGATACTATTGCTGTCTTCTACAATGTTTGTGTCGGTTTAATTAAAGGTATTAAGTACATTTCAGCGCTGAATCTAGAATGGCAATCTGTTTACGATGTCATCAAGTGGGCACCTGATTGTTTACCATCCAAAACATCATAAGGTCGATTTGTTATTTGGTAGTGATAATCAACTTGCGCAATAGAACTCTGTAGTGGACATCGTACATAGTTTTGTATAATAGTATTACATTAGGTCAATTAAAAAAAAAAAANCACAGTAGTAAAACTGGTCAGCAAAGAAGAGATTATTAAGGAGAGAGAAGAGAAGGCCCGACTAGAAGCAGAGAAGCAGAAGAAGAAGCTAGAACTTCTTGAGGCGCAGCGCGCTAAGGAAGAGCTCAAGAAGATACCGCCCGGAGAAATGTTCAAGCGGGAGGCCGACAAGTATTCCAAGTTCGATGATAAGGTAACTTCAAAATATTTTCTTTTTACAAGGTTTTCTTTAATTTGCCTTGTTATTTAATAAGAATAGGGACTGTATGAGTCAAATCTTGCAACTGAATTTCAACTCGATTATCTTATTCTCAAGCGATTGGATGAGAATGCACAGATATCCCTGCTTTCAATGTTTTTTTTTTAATTACACATACCTACCATTATTAAATCAAAGTTCCGCACTTATCATATTTCCATTTTAGCATGGCACTCTTAATTTTTTTGAAAGACAAAGAGGTGAATTATTTCATTGGATAAAAATGAGCGCTTTCTTATTTTAGTTTGGCATGTATTATTTATTACTTTCCAGAATTGGACTCTTTTTAGCGATACTTTCGGATGGTGTAATAAATACAGGCTGTTTTTTTTCTAAATCAACCGGTTCGCTTCCTGGCTAGAAATACCGATTTCTTAAAAATCCAAAGATGCATGGCTTGTGACTCCTTGTCGTGTTTTTCGCTATTCTTCACAGTTTTGGATTTGGCTATCCACGCACAATTGTAAAATTAATCCTGTAGTCAAAATTCATTTATCTCGATCTTCTACGTTTTTCTACGAAGAAAAGCGACAAATCACTTATTTTTGGGTTAGTAGGAAGGCAAATCAGGGAAAGAGCAATGAACGTTATTGAAATGCTAAAATGAAATAAGTATAGAACTGTCTTGCGAATATTCGAAATGGAAAAGAAACACCATATATTCTTTAATTTTAGCGACTATGGAACCCGGTCCACTAAACATCATTCAGATACTTACTGTAAATAACAATCCCTCAAGCGAGTGGGATTTTTAGGTTTAAGAACAACTTTATTTCTCATAAACAATTGCATACATAATTCACTTACTGAGAAGCAATATCTAAAACTAAGATTTATAATTAATTAGAGCGCACAGATGTACGTATATAGAATAACAAAGCAAAACCGCAAAGAAAAAACGCATGTGGGTAAACTGATAACATAAACATCGTACGTTAACCAAACACAACATGGATGTATGAATTTGACTTTACTAGTACTATTACTATACTATTTTTATGATGTACTAGTGGCCCCGACCAGGTTTCGCCCGGATGTATAATTTTTTCAAAAATTTCTTTCATATAACCTTTTTCTGACAACAACAGACAACAAAAAAATAATCAGCGAAATTGATCCAGCCGTTCACGCGTGATGATTTTACAAAATATATTCATTTTAATTAACCAATACGGCTCCTCTACTGGGCAAAGGCCTCCCATTTAATGATGACTACTTTCAAAATTAAAATATGGTATCATCTAAACAGATGTTGTTCTTTACAGGGTCTACCAACCCACGACCACGAAGGCAAGGAACTCAGCAAGGGTCTCGTGAAGAAGCTGCAGAAACTGCAACAGGCGCAGGAGAAGAAATACAACGAGTTCTTAGCATCCGTCAACACCTGCTGACAACACTATGTTAGTACGTCAGCTTCGTCTTAACACTCTAGACTCGGAAATATGGAATAACAGTTCACTTGAAGCTCACTCCACCTTAGTTCACGGTGAGATGTTTACAGAAAAGTTCACGTAGGCATTTCTATGATACATCGAGTTTTGGAAAAATACGGCTTTGTATAAGGTGGTATCTTTCTAAGGCTTGATATTTCATAAATTAACGTTCTGGTGGTGTTAAGTGCTAGATAGTGTATGTTAAATTTTATTGCGCAAGTTGACTTGACAGCTTTATTAGTAATAGTAGAACTCTTTGTTTAAGATACTATTGCTGTCTTCTACAATGTTTGTGTCGGTTTAATTAAAGGTATTAAGTACATTTCAGCGCTGAATCTAGAATGGCAATCTGTTTACGATGTCATCAAGTGGGCACCTGATTGTTTACCATCCAAAACATCATAAGGTCGATTTGTTATTTGGTAGTGATAATCAACTTGCGCAATAGAACTCTGTAGTGGACATCGTACATAGTTTTGTATAATAGTATTACATTAGGTCAATTAAAAAAAAAAAAGAAACTATTGATGCCTTCGCTGTACATACTTGATAGGATAAAATACTCTAAATTATATTAAATATAAAACAAAGAGAATTATACTATTAGTGTGAGAGTGTCTTAAATTATTTTGTTGCTGGTTTTTTTATATAAGCGAAAATTTGGGATGGGTGTTCTGCCTTTCATAATGTACAACGTATTATGTTCTTATTTATTTGGATTAACTATTTCATGATAATCATACTCTCATTACTTTACCATTAGGAATTGTTAACATTCCGAACCGTTACTCTTAACTGATTCAGCATTTCTTAAAAACTTGACACTCAAGATAGTTCTTTAGTGTTTTCATTGGATCAGATTGCTTATCATTAGTTGCGTTATCATTTTTACGGAGTGATTGAGAGTTTCTAAAAATATAATCACCATCAGTCGGATGATGTCCACTGTTGAACAACAAGGACTCTCCAAAAAAAACATGTTGTTGGCAATACAGATAAATTATTTTGGTAAATCTACAAAATCTCGAAAATTATATCATCGAATGATGTTTTTGTATTTGCTTTGAAAGCTATTTTGATTCACTTACATTTTCTTAATTTTATAAATACTAAATAGTTAAATATAGGATCTTATTTGTTCTTGATTTGAGTTTGCATGCAATTGAATTGAAAGAAAATTTCGCATTGGACCAATGGTTGACAATTAAATATTTTAAGTGATAAAAGTCACAACCAGAATGTATAATTGGAAAGTAACATTACTTCAGTATTAAGGTTTTTTTATATTAATACCCATCATGCATATTATTATCTTCATTTTCATGTACCGTTGCATTTTCTTTGCAATAAAAATCATTACTGAATTCTTAAATGTGATGTGTTTTATTTCTTCTGCTGCCAGCCCGATTCATGTGGCATTATGCTCAACAGCTCAATGTTTTATTTGGAAAAAATTACGTTAGTCTAACTTTTACTAGCGCGACATTGAACTATTACAAGGGAAGGTATTATCGGGAAAGTGTCCTTCCTACGTACCCCAATGGCGTAAATCATAATATCGCATATTCCTTCACAACCGAAAAGAATTCCAGATCCCTTGTTTAAACAATGGATCTGGAATTCTTTTCCATATTTAGATGTTCCATATTTAGAAACTCGTCTGCTCGACTATGTACGTAAAACGCAATGAATACTGTTGAAATGACAAAATGAAAGGATATATGACCGATTATTTTTCGTTAGTTAACCAAACGTAGTATAACAATAAAGCTAAGCGTTATACCCCGCTTTGTGGAACTTATCGTTACCACAATACAGCTGAACGTGAGGTAGCCGCATTTCATTACAGCGGCGTTTTTAGAAAGAAAAAGAAAGAAAAATGTTTATTTGGGACTCGCACAAGACAAACAAACCAGTAAAATAACATTAATAACTAAACAGTATAATAAAATAATTATCTGCGCGAGGCCAAAATGGTCCCTATCTCAGCTTATGCTGCGATAACTAAAAAAATTTTCAATCCGGCGCGCTTTTATGTAAGGTGTGTGTACGGCAGTCAAATATCTGCCGATCAGCCCCGGTATCTCCTGTTACCTCGAGTCAAAATCAACAAAACAGAATATATCGAACGAATAGTACCTAATAGTGTTATTATTCAAACTAAGAAAAAAACTAATGAATCAAGTTGATTCTTAATTTTGTACTTCAAATGAATGAACTCTACGAACCAGTAGCCCAAAAAGAATTGATTTTCTTTGATTTTCAATGAGAATTACATATGTAATAGAGAACACTTGTAGCGTCATCAATGCCGGGCACATGAAAAACTAAGAAGCGAAATTTGTACGGCAACAAAAAGAACCACAACGCCATCTATCCTATCCGCGACGAACTACCAGCATCGCGCAAGCAAAGTTCTCCGTGCGGTTTGATCATATACAACAGTCCGAATATCAACTATCGGGCAGTTGCCCACCAGACACAACAACCGTCTGCTCGGAGAATTCTCCCATTTCAGTGGAGGATCGGATGATGCGGAGCTTTTATCTCTGTACCGCATACCTCTATACTGGTGACCCTCGACATTTAACGTCGGTGCAGCCTTCGTGCGACTACTTCAGCGTGACGTCATCATCATCACTCCTTATCCTGACTTCAAGCTCTCAAGCAGCGAGTCATACAGCCAATCAGTACCCACGGCTTCTACGGGTATCCTGACCACCAGCATGCAGCTGACGCGCATTCCTGTCAGCATCCTCCGCCTCTCATCATCCTCAACCTCATCAGCGACCTAGGTAAGCACACTGCACCTTCGGCCAGTCACATGAAGAGCCATGAAGAACCTCTCCTGGTCGACCCCGAGCAGTCACATCACTACATCGCACAGCTCCGACCCACTGGGGCCAGCAGCACCACCCCGACTCACAGGAGCCTGCAGCATCATCCCGACTCACTAGGATGACATCACTCCGACTCACTGGGGCACCGCAAACACTTCCGACTCACCGTGAACCACCAGACACAACAAGGTGTGCGGGACTTTACTCTCTGTACCGCATACCTCTGTACACTGATTTATTTATTTCTGTGCTTCCGTAATAAGTTAAAACAATGGACCCAACTTCGAGTATCATTGGCATATTCATCATCTATCAGGAATGAGGAGACTGAATGAGGAGCTCGTGGTTTAATAATAACAGCTGCACGGGTCCAACAGGTGACCATCTTACCATACCGAGTGTCCTTCGTGCCTCGGATGATAAGCCGTTGTTCCCGGCTGTCATTTGTAGTCCGTTGTTAATTCAAAGTCAAAGTCAAAATGTTTATTTCAATTAGGCCATTAAACGGCACTTTTGAACGTCAGCATTTACAGTTCAGTAAAATAATAATATTACATTAATAAAGTGACTCTACTGTCCATTCGGAAAGGTAGATTCTTATGGAGAAGAACGGACAAGAAACTCCATAGTTACTCTTTTCAAATAATGATTTTACAAAATTTGGTATACAAAAATTAATTTAATATTATGTGAGGACGATGCACCCAGAGTATGCTACTTATAAGAACAAAGTATCACCAGCAGAGGTAAACTTATTCATTTTCTAAAGAAATTTAGGTAAATGGTACTCACATATTTACAAACATTGGAACCATTAATTAAACAACAGTGTGTGAGTCAACAGAAAAATAAAAACACAAAAAAAGAAACAGTATATCTATAAAGTTAATACATAAATCAACCAGTTTGACCTTCACCCTTGATTGTCCTATGGAGCAGGACCAGCATGTTTCCAAGCATTCTTATCCTGAATGTAATCTTCTAATTTGTAATATGCTTGTTCACAAAGTGTACTTTTAACATGAGTTTTAAATTTTCTTTCATTTAGTTCTAATATGTCAGAAGGTATTTTGTTGTAACATTTAACACAATACCCCATGAAAGAAGTGTGGACTTTAGCTAATCTAAAAAATGGTTGATCTAATTTGTCTTTATTTCTAGTATTAAAATTATGTCTATCACTAATTTTACTAAAAAGATGTCGGTTTTTCCGCACATACATAATATTTTCATAAATGAATTGGCAAGGGACTGTCATAATATTAATCTTTTTAAAAAGTTCCCTAAGAGAATCACGGCGACGCAGATTATAAACGGCTCTGACAGCTCTCTTTTGTAAAATAAATATGGATTCAATGTCAGCAGCCCGACCCCACAGCAAAATACCGTACGACATAATGCTGTGAAAGTAACTAAAGTAGACCAAACGTGCGGTTTCTACGTCTGTTAACTGTCTTATCTTTCTAACAGCATACGCGGCTGAGCTTAGACGACCCGCAAGAGATGTTATACGAGGTCCCCATTGTAATTTCTCGGTAAACTCCAGTTTTCTCCATTCAACATGATGTCACATTCGCTACTTTTAACATTTGGTAAAGAAAATCTGATACATTTGGTTTTTTTTTTATTTAGAGCCAAGTTGTTTACCGTAAACCAATTTTGGACCTGACGAATAGAACTATTGACGTCGTCAAGATTTTGTGAACGTCGGTGTATTTTAAATATTAGTGATGTGTCATCCAAATAATACCATCTTTGGTTGATTTTTAAGTAATTGGGGCAAATCATTTATGTAAACTAAAAAAAGGAATGGACCCAATATTGAACCCTGAGGAACGCCCATTGTCGTTTCCGACCCTATTGAGTTTACACCGTTTATCTGAACTTTAACCTGTCTGCCCATCAAGTATGAACTAAGTAAACCAAGGGCTCTATTCCTAATCCCATAGTGCTCAAGTTTCAACAAAAGCGTCTCATGGTTAACGCAGTCGAACGCTTTCGAGAGGTCGCAGAATATTCCAATGGCATCTTGCGACTCTTCCCAGGCGTTAAAAATGTTCTTTATTAGGGTGACACCGGCGTCAGTTGTACAACGCCCTTTGGTGAAACCGTACTGGTGTTCATTAAAGATGGATTTTTTATTAAAGTGACGTAACATCTGAGTAAGCATTAACTTTTCAAACACCTTACTGAGAACTGACAGAATTGACACCGGCCGATAATTGTTGGGTTCTTGAGAATCACCCGATTTGAACAATGGAACGACTTTACTGTGTTTCATGAGATCCGGAAATACTCCTTTGTCTACACTAGTGTTAAATATGACAGCCAAGTAGGGGGCAATAGTTTCAATGATAGATCTACAAACTTTTACAGATATTCCCCAAAGATCTTCTGTTGATTTAATTTTAAGATCTTTAAAAGCTTTTATAATGGCCTGGGGGTTTGTATGTTGAAACCTAAACTCCGATGGGCATACCTTTACATTATTTCTAAGTAAGTCAGCAGAGAGCGCGGATGACGAGTTTAGAAGCTCTGTAGTTTTAAGAGGAATATTGGCAAAGAAGTTATCAAATTCCTGAGCTACCTCTGCGTCCGAGTTTATTTGGCCATGTACAGTATTTAAATTAAATTTAGTTTCACGCTGTTTCTTCCTACCTGTTTCGTTACTTTTTATTTTCCAAGTAGTTTTTATTTTGTCGTCTGCTGATTTTATTTTATTGCTTATATGCAGAGCTTTTGCTGTTTTGCATACACTTTTATATGTTTTTGAATATTTATTTTGTGTGTCCGCTGGTATTCAGCTCAATCCCGTGTGACTGTAAACTAAGCCGACCCCAAACATAGTTGGGAAAACGCTACTAAGTACTGAATGAATCGATTCAGTGAGTCGTTATATCACCCTAGCTAGAAAATCAAAATACGTTTGTTTTTGTTCCGATATGAACTATATAAATTCGTTGAATGCGCCCAAAATCATTTTCACTTAATTAACTAGGTACTCATACATTCGCGAAATGGCTTTGGTCTTATGCCACAGACGTTCAAGTAATTTTATGAAACAGAATGGTTCAAACAGTTTCTAACTTTCTATTACACATTTTCATAGAGACATACATTGTTTGTAAGAAATTTTGATCAAAAATGAGTTGTCAAACGGCATGTAGAAATATGAAATTTCGTATTTTTTGATCAAAAAGTTTGATCGCAATGTTTGATCAAAATTACTTGAACGTCTATGGCCCACATTAGCTTTCTTCACCTGTCTCTTGTGGAAAAACAAATGAAAACAAATTTCAGGTTTCAGCTTTGCTCAATAATCTAGCATAATTTAAAATATAGATGAACGAGACTTTTTCGCGGAGAATCTTAACATCACGAATCAGAAATATACATCAAATGAACAACGCCATCTATCGACAATGAAGTTGAAATGTCAAAATATTAGTTTGGACAAAGAAGCCTACATATAACGTTAAATATCGATAAGATACTAAAATATTCAATTTTCTCTTGCTGTCTATTAAAGATTTACAAATATGTATGTTAGGTGTTCTCATCGTGCATTCGTTAGTCTTCTTATCTTAGTTACATTTCGTTATCTTTGCTCAATAGATGGCGCAAAACTAATTTCTTCTTTAACACTTCAAGTCATTGTTTTATAGAGTGAACTGATTGCAACGATACAAAAACTAAGTTGTCGGTACTCAGAGTTACGCTAATTTCTTATGTATAAAACTTATCTATATTGGTTTTGTAATTTTTACGAAGCGTGCAAGACTCCGTCAGCGCGACGTTTAGCGTTCTATCAAGTTCATAATAAACTTTGAAATTCAATATATCTATTTTGATTCTGATGGTCGATTTCGATTAAATAAACGGTAAATAAAATTCGATACACTTAATATTTTTAAGTAGGTTTGGAATTAGTTTTGCGTGATGCACAAACAAACAGATAAAAAGACAAAAATGTTACGTTTCTCAGTTATTTTAAAGCAAAAAGGCAAGTCTACGATTTTATTACACTTATGTATGTAGGTATAGAATATGGAATAGATATAGAAATATAGAAGACGAAGTATAGATAGAAGAAGATAGATACGTGGTGCGTACTGAAAGTTTCTGGATCTGGCCACTTACAACAAAAGAATGAAAAAAAAACAATTATGGAATTCGAAAATGGGACTCTGTGGGAACACGTTACTTTTTAATTTGCAAAACTGTCATTTGTTTTTTCACTAAGGTGTCCTTTCGAAAATTGTGTGTTGCTATCAAAATAAATTTAACTCGTGAACATTTACGTTCAATGATTTTTAATGGTTTTCGCTGTGGCTGAGATAAGTAAACAAGAGAATTGCCAGAGACTTCAACTGGCATTTGGTGATGAAGCACCATGTCGCAGCTCTGTGAATTCAGACGTGGACGTGATCGTCTCCATGACGTGAAGGTCGGTCGGCGACTGCGATTATAGAATCTAACATTGATACCGTACGATACAAACTTATTCAAACTGACAAAAAAAAAATACTTGTTAGCAAATTCGTACTTTGTTAGACATTGGAATGAGCAGAGTGCAAAACATTTTACATGTAGGTACATCTAAAGGTTCGGAAACTTTGCAATCGATGGATATAATCTACGTGACTTAACGGAGGACCAGAAACGTCTGCGTGTCCAGTGGTGCCATAAAATGATAAAAAACTGTAACGGAGGACAGTCATCGGCCTACTGCTTTGAACCCCAAAAAGAAAGCCAGTCGGCAGAGTGGGTCTTGCCTTTTGAAGATTTGCCGTCGAAAATTAAGAAAATTCGAAGCATTGGTAGAAAACTGGTTGCTTCTTTTTTCGGCAGATCAGGACATCAATGACTGTATACTACAGTATCGCTTGAAGATCAAAGGACAGTAACTGCCCAGAGTTTTAGAAAAGCGAAGCGAAAAGCGTCCTCGAAGCAATGTCCTCCCTCACCACGATAACACATCCTCACTTTCCGCTAAGGGAACGGAAGCGTATTTGCAGGTTTGCAGGAACTGATGACGCATCCGCCTCACAGCCCGGAGCTCGCACCCTGCGACTTCTTTGTTTCCAATAGGTAATTGAAGACAAACTTCGAGGCACACGTTTTACGAGCCCTGAATCGGCGGTGAATGCGATCCATGAAGCCATTGAAGAGGTCCCTAAGGAAGACTGGTCGTTGGACCAGTCTTTCTCAGGAACTGCTTAGGGAAAGCAGTTGTGCTTTGTATAATGGTCTCAGCGAATGCAAAATGCTATAATATACCTAGGTACCTACTTTGAAAAACAATAAATGTATCGTAAGTCTTTTATCTAGTCTTTTATCTAGTCTTATTTATCAGAATCCAGAAACTTTCAGTATGCCCGAAGTATATAGATAGATAGATCGTACTTATACCTAAATGATAAAACGAAGCTAGCATTACATGCGTTCAATTACTCATAAAAGTAAAGATTTAAATACAATATTGTGACTTTCACGGGGACAGGATTTTGTCAGTCAAAATCACTACCTACAAACAAAGTATAAAATAACTTTAAATTTCGGAAGTTGGTGTTTGTCGTTTTTTAACACCAACTTCCGAACTTTAAAGTTATTTTATTTGGAAGTCGGTTGTATTTTTTTGTAAAAAGTTTTTTATTTGAGATCCTGCCGTTTTGCCGAAAAGATTTTGACAAAATTTCATTACCCAAACAAATTGTAGCAACCTTTTTTTATACCATTGCAACATTTCGAATGATTTTAGTTTTTTACTTGGCAAAATATTATCAAGTATAATGTCATTATGGCATTTGGTCTTTAATCAAATGATTTATTACATCAAACAATCCTATCTTTATTATACTCTTTGCAAACAATCTTCAGACAATAAACGTTTGGTGAAATGATTTGCCGGCGAGTGCCAGAAACGACTTGCATTAATAGAAAAATGAGATTGTTTTAGTAGGTTACCCGGAACTGAACTATTTAGATTAGGATAATTACTTATTTAAAAAAAAATGGTTAGATTAGATTTTGCGTGAAAACTGTTATTCCAACTGAATTATTTGACTAAATAAAAAATGTTAAAAGTACTAGTTGGTAAACAAGTTATAGTTTAAACGTTCATTTCCCAAACATTAGGTTTGCGTTACAATTTTTTGTGAATAGATTTTTTGCTAAGTAAGTAATAATTTGGCAAATGAAATTATGCGAAAAATTTTTTGGGAAGTGAAAATTTGTCAAATTCCTTTCGGTCAAACAAGGGAGACTCTTTTTATTTTCCACTTTTTAGTGGTGATATCCCACAACTAAGTGTCATTATTCCCATAATGAGTGGTTGTACTATTTGCCGTTAAGGAGTTACTTTCAGTGCCCTCGTCTTTCAGTCCTAGTCCAGACCAGATCATAGTTAAATATCTACTTTGCTTTGGTACTAGCTTTTATTGATTTTAAGTTGAGGATGTCACTGGATTATCTTTGTAGTTTACCGAAATGTAAATGCAATATAGCTATGACTTAACCCAACGCAAAAATAATCATCAAGATTGGTTAATAAACAATAAAGTTATGCCCTAATAGATAATCCCAAAAACATGCTAATTCAGATTGACTTGTTTGCATCCGCACATCACGCCGGTACGCTACCGGCACACAGCGTACCGGCGTGATGTTATGTTATGAACTGGTGAAAACAATAAACAGACATGCGATTTCAGCAATCCCGGGAGGTTTGCTATTATTAATTACAGAGTTCCGTTGCCTATCTCCGAAGTTCTTCTTCAGATCTTCACCAAATTGAAATGGTACCAGTTTGGAAAAGCATTCTCCAAACAAAAAAAGAATTATCCAAATCTGTTGACAATTGGCGAAAATATCGCTGAACAAACATTTTTTTTGGGATCCCAGCATCAGATCCTGACTTATACCTTCCATCATCAGCTCAGCAAGATACCAGCAAGTACCAGGCACAATTATCTGGATTGCGTTAGATAGAATATGAAAACTATTGTTAATACCTTTAAAATTTGAGGGTTGCCCTCTATTTCCCTGGGATCCCATCATCAAATTCTGACTTGGTGCCAATATGTCCACCTCATGAATATAGACTTTCGAATAAAAAAAGAATCATCAAAATCCATTCATAATTGACGGAATTACCGCATAACAAACACAAAAAAACATACAGTCGAATTGAGAATCTCCTCCTGAAGTCGGTTAAAAAGTAGAATGGCTCACTTTTATAATTTTTCGGAGGTGGTATTGGCTAATGGCTATTAGCCTATAAATGTAGATCTTGCACCTGTTCCACACTTTCGACAAAATTATAACCCTTCTTGGCCAACTGGTAGAAATGGTGCTCTGTGAACCTTACCGTAATAAGATGTGCAAATCGCTATACCTACTTGGACCAACTCAAATCCACAAAATCGGAAGATCAAGGTTCTTTTATTAATTAGCTCAACAAAGTAATTAGGTATTTTTATTATTTATTTATTTCGGACAACAGTGTTCCATATGTTTATTAGTAAAAACTTACACACTATGTTAGTACACTAAATTAGGTGCTAAATTAGGTTTATTATTATTAACAAAAACACCCATTGTTTATAATTTCTAATAATATCTAAGTTTACGTGCCCAACGTCTCCAATGACACAAATTTGCACCGAAATCAATGTCCTCAAGCGCGTATGATAAATATGATAATAGAGCAATATACGATATACCTAGATGCTAATAACTAGCTAAGCTTTATTTATAAAATGTAGGTTTATGCCTAGTTGCCTCGTGGAATTATCTACTTAAATAGGTAGGTACGTGATATAGACATACCTATCATCATCATCGTCAGAAAGAGAAGTTTTCGTCATTTTAAAACATGATTTCTGTTTTAAGGAAAAAAAGACTGGAAGTAAAATAACAAGTCACGTCGCCATTGAAATGAAAAGACAAAGTTTTAATAAAAATGTTTCGCAAAAACTGCATTACAGAAAAACAAATCTTTGTGGTCGCGATACCTCTTGATTGAATGACACCCGTTATTGTAGCTTGAACAAGTCTTTTCTTAAAATAGTATTTGTCCATCCTTTGTTGCTTAATATACTAAATAGTGTTAGAGTCTTCTAAGCGACTTGCCAGTTACATCACACCCGTATTCATCGAGGGGATAGGCAGCAATAGGGGAAAGCTAGGCAACTACCTCACCTAAATCCACATTCCGTATAATAAGTATTAATAATAATAATATTTTTTAATAATAATATTATATTATTATTATTAATAAGTATGTATGTTCCAAGAACAATGTACCTATCTGTTTAAGATTATCGCCACAAAATACACATAGGTAAATGGGCACAAATTCAGCCTTCCGTGTGCAACTGAGTTTTTTCCAATTTCTCAGAACCAGCACTCGCAATACCCACCAAAACTGTCAGACTAAGGATCCGTCCCAACTTGCGATTGCGACCTCTTTTTTCACCGAGGCTGTAATGACACTTCTTAGCACTAGATGTTTTTAATAAGCTCGCTAGCTCCTTTTCTTGTCAGTCGTCACATTCACTGTAGCGATCTACTTTCTTTCAAATTTTTGGTAGGCAGGCTAAGGCAGGTATATTATAAGTGTAATAAACCTAATTATCGAAACGAATAGCTAAGATTGTAAGTAGCTAACGTATGTTGAAGTACCTCAACTAATTAGTTAGTTATGTATAACTCATACGAGCCAAAATGACGAATTTCCAATCAGACTTTCATCCCCCTTGTGATACTTTCCGTTGCCGTTGTTACCGGCGACACATATCAACTGTTTCACGGTGTTGCGTGGCGCTGATTTATGCGCCGTGTTTGTCGCCAATACGTATTTAGGGTACGCAGTACTCGCAAAGAGATCGTGTGTGAGGAAAGAGGTCTTCAAAAAAAACTCAAAAATCCTTAGTGCTGACCCTTGTCTATTTTATAGATTTCTTGTGCAAAATGTCTCGCTTCTGCAGTTTACCTACCTAGACTAGGTGTTTTTTCACCATCATACCCATCCAATGTAAAATTCTCTCTTCTTCACTAAACATTTCCCATTTAACAATCCCCTAAAATTAACAGACCTTGAAAAAAACTGATACAAATTAAATTATAAATTTCGAGGTCTTCAACAAATCCGCCGATTATCTGTATTTAAATAAACATTAAAAATGAATAGCCTTGGCATCTCTCATGACAATAGATCGTGCACCTATCTGTAAACGCTTGAATGATATCTCTATAAAGGCGGTGGCCGCGTGCTCAGCGACAAAAATACTTATAAAAAGCTAAACAGTAGTTTTAAAAAAGGTAAAAAGTGAGGTAAACAATCTGAGCGCGTTTTTTGTGAAGTGATGCTGACAATGTTTTGTGGGGTGGCACAAGTACCTACAGCACGCGAGTGGGGCGAACATCTGCAGTCGTAATGAGCTCACTAGGCATGGCTTCGTTGTGTTCACTTAATCTATTAGAGGTGTGATTTTAATTGGTTGGTTCGTAGCTTTGTTCTTAGTGGTGCTTGGTCCGAGTGGGCCACGATCACTCTAAGGCATTTGGACTAAGTGGTCAGTCAGTGAAAAGAAGATAACGTTCACCAATTAGGCAAACCAACGAGTATACAAGACATTTTCTGTAGCTTTAATTGTCTGTCCTTGCCCCACATTGAATTTATATTAAAAACCAGTTCATACATGACAGTCAATGAATCGGAACAGTTGCCTAACTCATAACGGAAATTCCCAGCGAATTGTAGAAAACAGCTTCTGGTGGTGAATGAAATTTAAATAGTTTTTGGATTTGATCACAATCGCTTTGATCGTGGTCAGATTTACAATAGCTCCGGTAGGGCGAAGCGGGCGAAGGGAGGCAAATCTTGCAAAACGGCGGGCCGCCGCGATGACCGCCCGGCGAGATGTCAATCACACACATTTGAATAAGAACATTGTTCTGTTTACATATTCCGTTAGATATTGCGATAACAAGATTTCATTATTATAAAGTCAACGAACTGAAAGTTGCATTTTTGGTGAAAACGTAAGACTTTTACAAGTAAATTATTTTGGAATCAATCATCTGGAATCTCGACTAACGGTCGCTTCTTTGTAACCATTGGTATGAGTAGCCTACATCGTACCGTATGTAAATGTGCTAGGGTGCCCTTTTTAGGGAAACAACAAAATTTACTGTTCAGTAGATATGTGACGTGTGATAAGATCTTTATACGTTTGCACATAGGCATCCATAAATAGGTGCCCAATGAAGTTTAACTTGATGTGGGAAAGAAAACCAGTAGGTATCAGGTACTTCTATTGATTCTTTACAATTAGAATTTGATCAAGGTTCAGTAAATATTTGACAAAGAATTGGAAATAACTGTTTTTTAATAACGGTGAGCAGGAAATAAACATAATTAAGGTAGTTGCGTCAAAATTAGGTGGTGAAGACAGCAAAAAACCACTAGACACTTTGGTATAAGGCGGTAGGTACCTGAAACTGTGTTTAGCTACATGAATTGACGACTTAATTCTTAATATTTAAGCAGTAGCTTAAAAGTTTAATTGACGCCATAATAAGATTTATAACGATAGCAATTAAAAGTTTTACTTTATAAATTATGATCGGCGAAGAGCTCCCTCGCCGGGTAATATCGCGCGGCTGTGTTAGCGCCTAGCGCCTGTCTCCGTCGCCCGGTCGGGGTTGCAATTATGGCTTGTTTTTCATCGTAGCCCCCGAAGCACTCCGCTGCCTGAAAAAAGAAACCAATTTTGCACGCTCATTAATTATTTAAATCTCATTAAACAACCGCAAGTTTCCCTCTCTTGTTTTGTAATTTTGCGACGCTATTCTCTATTTCAATTTAAGCCGTTGGACAACAGAGTTTCTTTTAAGAATAAAACTCGCAAAACAGCTAAATTGGTGCTAAATCTTAACACTGTCGAGTTTTTAACATTGTTGATTAGTCAGAAAAGATTGCTGACGTTTTTTGTTGTCGGACAAATGAAACGCAGAATTAATTGCTGTAAAATGTTTTGGACTTTGGATGTTTGAATTTCCAATTTAACTATTGTACTTAACTTACCCTCTGTAGGATCTATGTAGGACTAGGACACAATATAAGATTGTTGTAGGTATCTTACTAGGGGTTCGTTGCTACTACAACTACACAAGTGAAAACTACTTGAACCTGGAAAATTATAGGTTAGTAGGAACTAAGTTTTAGGCATGCGAAAAAGCGCTAAGGTTTGTTCGCAGATTGTAAGGATTTTTGAGTAGAATGCAAAAGAGAGTAATAGAAGGTATAACGAAATGACGAGCTGAAAGGAACTGTCATATAAATCCATTTACAAGCTTCAAAGCTATTAGTAAAACAGGAAATTATACAGCGTTGTTGTTGCTTCGTAGCGAGTGTTTGTGTGTTTGCGTCGGCGGTGGCTTCCTATTAGATCATAAAGTCTGCCAGGACTGTCTTGTCTCTGGAGAATATTTTTGAGAATTAGGAAATTAAACTGTGCGTTGGTACATGAAAGGTGCGGAAGCGCGGTGTCGGCGGCCGGCGGTTGTGCGCTCAATTCGCGCGGCTGTCGCTGACGCGCGCCCGGCGCCCGCTCGCTCCACAATGTACCGCAAACTGAATTAATTATGTTTTCAAAAACGATTTTTCCGTAAACCGATTTTACTTATGAAATTCTACAAAACCCGGTTTTCCCGAAAATGGAAATTTGAGTCTTTTTAAATTATGGCGAAAACTAGCCTACTTAAGTAACTAAGCAGATGAATGAAACTAATCTCGGCCTTGATTTCATACAAGAACCTTTTCTGTCGAAAAGACTTGGCGCGAACTATCTGTGTAGGACGAGGTTACACTCTGCACTATACTCTATGCTAGCTATGTATTAGTTGACGACGTAGCTGTAAGCTCAACAGGTTAGTTATCCCACATGTGCCTCTGAACTGAAGTTTCCTTTCTATAAGTATATACATATTTACTTCTGTAAAAGCCAACCATATGTGCTTGCATCATAACATGCGCTTTTACGAGTTAGTAATAGTCGTGTCAGCAAGTAGCTCTTCGTTACTCGCTGGACAGATATGATCGTTAAATGCATATAATCGTGTTTATTATAATATCTTTCTTGTTGATCGAATGAGTGTCGAGGTGGGCGGCGGGAGGCCGAGGGGACAGGGCGGGGTGGAGATCACTCGCCCGTGCTTTAATTGCTTTTCACTTAGCAACCGCTCATGAACAGAGAAGGCTCGCGAAAATGAAGAAAAAATCATTACATCAACATCTTTTAGAGATTGGCCAGATTTAGGACGTTCAGAAAGACAGCGACCTTCTTATATAACGCTTTCCTCTTTCTTGTTTTTCCAGCGCGCCTCATTTCCGGAAGGGGGTCGGGTCGGCGCGGGCGCGGGTGGCGGGGGGCCTAAGTAATTTCGCTTAAGAACTCTAAACGTAATTAGTGTAGGGCGTGCAAAGGGAAGGGCTTGAAACTTGGAGAGGGTTGCGTCCCGCGCCCGCCGCGCCGCGCGCCGCCTGAATATTTGATCGCGCTCGTCTCGCGATAATATTTGCCGGAGGAGCTTTTCCGTAAACACGGCCACATTTCCCCACCTAGGTACTTATACTTTCCTTCATTCCGCTTTCAAAGCTGTCGCGCGCTTTTAATTGGAGCCGGTGTTATTTATAAGTAGACTTGTGATAGAATTAAAATCGTTCGCAACGTCGCTCTCGAATACCTATACACAGAAAATGTTTTAATATTAAGTTTTTTGACGAGTTATTTTTCCTTTTAAGAAAATCCTCTTTATAGCACTTCAAACAAATTACAGCCTCTTCGCGAGCTCATATAACTGATAGGTATTCAGTGAGTTTATATAACATGTTTAAATTGTATTTATTGCGCCATTGATTCCTGGTATAACGCTTACGTGGGCATACAAATATATGAACAATGTTACGTGCTTTTGAATGTTACGTAGGCAACATTGAATGGAATGGTAATACCGAAAATATCGTGAAACTGTGTAAGAGACACTTTGCTGGCGTTCTTACACGTTTTATATTGTGAAACAAAGAGGTCTTTACAATCTTGTCTTTACGAGAGTGGCAAATTGAGAATAGTAAGCTTTCACATTTAAAGTTAAAGTTGCTGGTAAAATGAAACAGTTTCATTGTTACTTGTAACATTCTACCTAAGTAAAGGTTAAATTTCAACATTAAATTTTAATTTACAGGACCATGTACCGAAGCAGGGCTCGGGGGAACGGGAGTTCGAACACCCCCGTTGTGAAAAAAGCTCTTCATTTCAATGTACCTACGTGAACGTATAATTCCATAAAATCAATTAAGAATAGATCCACCCATAAAGTACTACGAAAGTATACCCACGCTGTGAATAATTTTGAAGACACTTGTCGAGCAAAGATCGTTCTACTTTGTTGCTACATCGACTAATGTAAAGTTTAATTAAAATATACGTATTACATTTTCAGGGAATTTTCCTAGTCTCACTCTCACTCTAAATATTGTCCTAGATACAGCTTTTAATAGGACTTTTTAAACGTTGGCCACGAATCAAGATATAATTACAGAACTGAGAATTGCGAATTCATTTGATAGCTTAAGGCACAAGCAATAATTTACAAATTCAAAGGGCCTATGAAACAAGAGAGGGAATTAGAATTTGTAATTAGTACAAAGCGAGCAGCCGTGCCGACGCCGCTACTCCTACAACATTTGATTAGCAATTATGGTAATTTGACTTAGAGCAGGGTAAGATTTCTCCTAATTTGTTAGTTAAATTATTATCACGACTGTTAGGACATGAAAAATTTCCGCCAATTTGAATATCATTAATTTGTTAAATATACACAGATATAAATATAAGCAGGCTATTCAAGGCCATCAGTACCCAATCTGAGCTTGCTGCAATTAAGATTTACTAGAATTAAAATCTTGTATTAAGTAAACAACATTTTTATTGTAATTAGTTGCAAAAGATGCTGCTCTGGAATATTAATGATTTAATCATCAAGTGTAATGTGTCGTGAGACTATAATAAAGCGCCGTGCGGGGTGAGTGAGCCGGCAGCGGCAGGGTGACTACAAAGTATCTGTGGGTACAGTTTCAGCTCCCGCACTCCCGCGCTCCGGTGCAATTTAATTATCAGCGCGGGGCCCGCTTTACCCTTTTGTATCTTAACCCCCGGATGAAAAAAATACTCACCCATAAAATAGAGGACGGGTACGAAAAAGGAGCGTATGCAAATTCAGGATAAAATATAGCCCGTAAATGCCACCGTTTCTAAAAGAATATTAGAGACGTTTTTCAGTGGGTGGCTGGGGTGCTACTTTATACTTTGTCTCCTCGCGCTAAGTACTGCACGCCGTGTCCGCGCGTCGGAATCCGCCTTCATTGGCGACTGTTGTTCGCTTATAAATCAACGTGTGCCTTCCCTCCGTACTTTACACATGTAGCTTTTGTTTACAATCCTATGGATTTTGATTGGGGAATATCTTGTTGAATTATGCGCATTGAATTTTGGACTTTGTAGGTGCTTTGTAGNCCTATGGATTTTGATTGGGGAATATCTTGTTGAATTATGCGCATTGAATTTTGGACTTTGTAGGTAGAAGAGCATGGTCTTGCTAGGAACATTATCCGACATAAGTTGGAGAATGCACATTTTCAAATAATTAATGACAGATTGGAGATTACATGTTTGGTTAGTTTAAGAAAAGTATGTAAGTCGCTGAGTTAGTGCTACGGCGCTACGCACTTTGCTACGCGCGTAGCGCTATGCTACGAGTGTTTTAGGTTCTAACTTATTCTGATTTTACAGCAATCTGGGTCATTGTTAATGCAGTCACACAAGTCTGTCGGATTTGACCATCCGTTTTGATCATAACAGTTGACAATTGTATGTCCTTCTGGAGTTTGTTATGATGAGGGATATATCTATGGGAATATAACTTTAACTATTCACATGGATTGGCAATTGAATTGCAGTAGTAAGTTCATCAACGTCCTCAATCAACATCATAATTATCACATCGATCGTAAAAGGATTGGCTGGAGTGCCTTAGAGTATTTCATATTTTAAGTAGCCTGATTGATAAAGTACGAGTATGTTTGGGAATTGTACACCTGGGAAGTTGGTCGCGGTGGCTAGATAATACCAAAAGTGGAACGTAATAGTGAAGGTATAGTGATACTTTAGTGGGGATTAATTAAGTAGGGTGGCACTTGGAAGCAATCACTATGTATACGGTGTGTTCGA
This sequence comes from Mamestra configurata, assembly GCA_002192655.3. Lineage (NCBI taxonomy): Eukaryota > Metazoa > Arthropoda > Insecta > Lepidoptera > Noctuidae > Mamestra > Mamestra configurata. Next base: position 97,932 of record NDFZ01004702.1, on the reverse strand, counting down.
AATTTTTTATTCGGGACGTAATGAGGGGTCACCTGAAGAGGAATGAGTTAATAGGCGTTTTAATTATTGAGGACGCGGCCGCCCCGCGAGCTCCCGCCGGCGGCCCGAAGAAAGAGACAACATCAAATATTTAGCGCGTAATGCCGGTCGCTCTCTCGCTTGTAATTAAAGCGTTCTTTCCTTTTTTCAGCGGCCTGATACAATATTCAGCATGAGAAAGAAGCGCTCCGGTGGCGGGGTGGCGCCTCCATTGTATTCGCTAAGGAAGATAAATTAAAAAATATAATTACAAGGCGGCCGCCATAATTCTCGGCAGGCGGGAGTGGGTGGCGGGCGGCGCGGGAGGGGGGTGGATAGTGGAGGAGCGGGCGCTCCCGGAGGAGGCTTCTTAAATATTTGGGGATAGCGCGTACCTACGCATTACGTAAATTAATGACACGGATTCGAGGAAGGATGGCGCCGCCCGCTCCCGCGCCCGCTCCCGCGCCCGTCACCGCTGTTTGTTTTGTTTTAATGTGCGTTGTTAACGACGTTATTAGACGCGAATTATAATACGAGAGTCCAGCCGCGCCCGCGCGCTCGCCTCCCGCCCAGATTGATTGGACTAATGACTTTCTTTTATTCTTATAATTGCACAAATCCGACTTCACGGTGCTTCGTTGATTTCTCCAATTCTAACTTTTGATGAAATATAATAGTCATTCATTTGCGGAAATAGGCTGTTATGAAAAGAATTTCGATGTTTTATCTCTCGTCATTTATTAAACTTAAGTCGATCAAGTTCCGTACTCATTATTATTAAATAAGCCGTACCTACGGATCGAGTCCTTACATAATGTGTTTAGGTACGTAGCATGCCTACCTATTCATATTTTATTCCGTTCGAACATTAACTTGTAATAATGTTGTGTTTAACATCAAACTCAATGTCACAATTGAGTGCGGTGGAGGTGTAAGTAAACACGAAGCGTGTGTGTCAGTCATGTGTCGCGCGAAGTGAGGCGCGCATGCCCACACGAGGCTCAACAAGTGTCCCCATGTGCACACGGCCACACGGCCACACGTCGCCCCCCGCCGACGGCCGTCCGGTCCGTCCGGTGCCGGCTGACAGCCTCCGACACGGTGTCCGGCCGCGTTACTTACCGCACTAATGCCTGACGTGGGAAAAACACCTCAATGACCCGTTACGTCTATTTTCATCAATATAAGCTCCTGCTTTGATGTCCCTGAAAATAATTTCAATATCTACAAGTGAAAATAATAATCATAATGTTTATCACTTCACAACAACGTCGTGACAGAACCTACTTGATTGTCGATAAACGTCTATTATGATTTAGAAATAACAACATTGTCGATCGTGTCGTACAACACATCAAAATAAGGAAGTCATTTAGTTAATCATAAAAAAACACCTTTTGATGTGTTATCCCTAATTATCAATCGCTTAACAAAAGATACGAGCAGTCTCACACACGAAACGACCTCCACACAAAACATTGATCTTCAAATATAACACATTAACTTCTGCCAGCGGCTTTTTCCGCGTGAACGAAATGTCCTTTACCAGGTCATGGTCTACCCGTGTACCGAGTTTCATCCAAATCCGTTCAGTCGTTATGACATGAAGAGGGAACAAACAGACAGATAGACAAACATTTACTTTCGCATTTCTAAAATCAGTATGGAATCTCCTGAAGAAAGAATAACAGATCCTAAATTTACATTCGATTGCGTAGATTTCACTGAATGATTAAAAGGAGAACGTAAACCGACGGCATCTCGCTGAGGAAGGAGATATTAATACTGTATCTATTATATTCCGTTCTGTTCTACCCTGACTCACCCCCGATACTATTTTGCATAAAGAACAAAGATAACCGAGATTAGAATAACACGTTAGATAACGAACGATAGAGATAATCATACATACAGTACCTAACTACGTATGTATTGAATTCGCATACTGATGAGCGTGAACATTTCGTACTTGTGAAAGGTGCCTTACTATTTCATTCAGAATGAAAAGTTTAATTTTATTTTTAATTTAATAAAAGGACATCGTAGAGTACATACGGGTGAATTTCAAGTCGTTCGTGGCGTACGCGTTTCGACTCATCCCGGTGACCTTCCTCATGGAAGAGTTTTGGCCGAAAGGTGTGCTGGATCGGCGTTTCCGCGGCCAGCTATGCGACACCTCGCAGCACGACGTCGCCACTTCGTGTACAGTAGTTTTTAGGTTGTTGTATAAAGTATGCCTAAGTTTATAGTTAATGTTTTTATACTTATACATGTATTGTGTTTTTTATAGGGTCTTAGTTGCCTGATATAAAGGACAAATAAACAAATACATAAAATGATCATTCTACCTGTGAAAAGTTTCATACGTTCGTGTATTGTACTACTTTCGTAGAACGATGGGTACGCTAGTCATAGGTGTTCATTCATACATAAAAATGTAACCCGTAGTACGCGGATGTGTCTGCGATGTTAATTATTTTAAATTATACTTTACAAACCTACTCCAACAAACTTTATTGCTCCAAATCCTTTAATTCTTACAATATTGGACACCAAGACTCTGAATACATGTATAAAATATAACATTCCGTCGACACTACCTCACGAGTGTGAAGCGTGACAGAATACAATATTACCTGGCATCTATAAGTATTCGCCGACCGCCGCCACCGCGCGCCGTAGTTCGAAGGACCCTCAAAAGAAAACTTATTAATTTTCGTCATTATGAATTCCGCGAACGAAACTCGAACGTCTAATTTCAACCCTAACTTATCAAGACGCGAATAAAAAAGTTCACCCCCCGGCGCACCCCACGCTCACCCCCTTGTTTAAAACGCCGGCGAAAAAAGAAGCACATAAAAATGCATGAGGCCTTCCTCGTTATAAGGAAAGGGTAGCGTCCCCCCTTCCCCCACGGGGAGGTAGCTGTAAAAATCGTCTCTAATTTAAATTTGGGAAGTTTCGCGTGGCGCGAGGCAACGTTGATGTCTTGATAAATGTAAGGGAATTCCACTAATTTCGCGTCTTCAGCAGTGGCAACTTTTAATTGGGAGCACATAAATCTGGTGCGAGTAATGGCGCGCGCATTAATATCGTCTCGCGACAAAAAGCCGTCCTGAACAGGTACATTTAGATAATCATCGCTCATTGTTTCCGGCATCTCGCGACTGCAGATAGCGGCCACTTGCCGGCGGCGGCAGACATGCACGATTAATGCGATTATCTTATCGCACCTCTGAATGAACACCTTTACTTAGAAGTTAATGCGTCGTTTACGGCCGGTGCGTTCACTAAATTATTCTTCAGCAAACATTTCTGACAGTTGCCAAGTTCGCATCTACACTGACAGACTATATTAAACTCATCTATCTTCTTCAGATACTTCAGTAGACAGAACTTTGAGTCTTTGAACTATAGCGAGCGAAACTCATACAACTCTATAAACGGCAATGGCTGACCAAAATTCCACTTCCATACACACTATTCACTGAAGTCTCTTACTCTCTTTGGCTATATTCTGATTATCATAATCATTAGGAATTCCTGACTTAAGTAATTATTATTAAAAAAAAAATACGTCTTGATTTAAAAGTGAACTTTTGAGTGGCTTTGTTTTTGTACGCGTGCTACGCGCCGCTACGAAAGTGCTACGCTCTACGAAGTCAGGTCACACGTTTAATGTTTACACATCTACCTACTTATTTCACTATAATAATTTCAATGTTACGGATTTCGGATTTCAATCTTTTCTTTCCAATAATTTATTTCAAAATTCACATTTAAGATAGAGAAACGTGCTCATTGTGTATTTAATCTAAGGAATATGTCAGTGAACAAAAGAATATTTTTCTGAGACAGAACTTTTCACTCGAAGTAATTAAAACAGAAGCCAAGTTTGTTTTGAGTGAACAATTATGAAATACGCGTGGTGAGTATCGCGTTTTCTTCTTCCTCATTAAATCGGGACAAAGCAAGCGCGGGCAAACTTCCACGGGTGTAATGTTATTCATTTGGGAAAGTCAAAGGTTGTATTTACAAAAAAAAATAAGTCGCCGGAGAGCGGACGGTGGCATTTTTTCCATTCGGCGCGTTCCATTAGCGTGCCTTTGTTTGGCGGGAGCGCGCAAATTAATTTAGCTCTCCCGCCATTTCCTCGCGCCGCCGCCCGCGCGCCGTCTTCACCCCCTGCCGCGCCCTTTTTTGTCTACGCCTTGCTCTACGTATCGTTTTCTTCTTTATGGCTCATTAGGCAGCATTGTCGCCATTGTTTTTTTTCGCCTAACCCACGAGATCTAATTATTATGATCAGCAAATCTCGTACATTAATATTATTGGGTTAGTGAGCTGATGCTGAAGCAAAACCTAATAACTTGTATGCCTTCAATCAAATCAAAATGATTTTCATCCATGTAAAATTCAATACATTTTGTTAAAGAAGTTTTAACTTAAACTTTCATTACGAACAGTTACTTTTTTAGAAACTAAGACCCAATCAATAGCCTAGTGAACGCTTAATTGTTACTTTTATCAAAAGCGTTCAAATAAAAGAACAGATTAACGAAGCATCGGATATATCAAAAACGTATAAAAATAAATTGCTCAATAGAGCAGAATCGACAATAATTGTCATCGGTACTTATCCTCTTTGTAGTAAAACCGTTAAGCAAAGGGGTGCACAAAAATATTAGTAGGTAGGGTAACATATTATTATTTGGAACTAGTCAGAACTATGTCACTTATTAGGACCTACAAGACTTATCGTTTAAAACAAAATTAGAAATGAATTTTAAACTAAAAAAACTAGAGTTTTCTAGATTACCTAAGCACTTTGGTAAGTACCTAATGCTTTATTTAACCCCTTCAACTAATTTATGGAAATTAGTTACAACTGGGTTCATGACTTTCTATCACGAAAACTAGTTGGCTAACTACTTTTATGAGGGGTGTCAAGCTGGCATAACTGACTGCATAAATTTCGTCAAAGCTGTTAACATACCCAAGTCTGGTTAGTCTACAAAGCTTTGAAAAAATTTGTGGAAACGTGGTATCGATGACAATATAACTGAAAAAAGAATAGCTTACCGAATTTAATAAAAAAACTCACCTAGTGTAGAGCAGAACCTGCGCGGGCGCTGCTCGATGTGTGGGACGCGCGCTCAGGGCCACAAAAACCCGCCAACTGAGTCGCGAGTCGGCCGTGACCCAGAGTTTTTTGAATCGCGCGTGCCCTCGCCGTGCGGCTAAACAACCCTTGCGTATTCATAAACCCACACGTCATACGTCGGGACTCGGGGTACGACTCACAAGTATTACTGAGTCATTTTAAAGCATATTTAAATGAGTTATATTTTAACTGATTTGGTACATTTTCGTGTAGTGTAGAGCGTGATTTCCAATGAAAGGGTTACGCGTTCCTTTCCGTGACTTTGGCACCTATTCTCCAAATATGCGTGAATCAACGATATTAAAATTCAACCTATTATAAAAGTCTGAAAAGGTACACGGAATAGTAGTCATTCTCGTTCCAAGAGAAGCTCTTTGTTCTACGTTAATTAAATTCTCACTGCCTCTACAGCAGAAAATGTGCGTCATTAGAAAAAAAGAATTTTATCTCGAGCTCTAAGTTGGCGGACTGAAAATTTATAATTAATTACTTAGCAGACACATTTTAAATTCTTAATTAAGCAATCCGTACTTTCTCCCGCCTATAAATTAGATCGAGCCGTTTCCATAGAGACTACTCATCCTTTAAAGCGGGCCGGGGGGAGGAGGGGGGGCTTTACAAAAAATATAACTTAGGGTGAGTAAAAAACCGTGGGGTGACTCAGCCGGCCGCTGCACCCCACGACGAGAAATCTACGATCAATATTAACTCTTTTTTTCAACGGGGAAACGCTGAATTTTTAAGTCGTTTTAAGTCACGACGAAATGTTGAGGAAATTATGCGCGTTGTGAATGTATCGGGCACGCATCATGCGAGCACGGCGACACATTGCTAGTATTTGAAGTTCGCGATCGTCATAAATCACGGTGTCCGTACGATCGTGCACCACACGACTTTACTCTCGTGCGTTTGTCAAGGTCGGACAACACATGTTTGTGACATCGATGAGATGCAATTGTTATTTTTGTACTTAATCATTATTTGTTCAAGTTAGTCTCAATGTTGCTACAGAGTTACGAACGTTGCCATTACAATTATTTACTTTTGCGATTTCACTACATTTTTTTTGGTAAAACAGCTGTTAAGAGATCAATAAAAATTTTAACCAAGCAAAGAGACTTTATTAACAATAGAGAACTTGTACCAACGATTTAATGTACCTAACTAATATCATAGAACTTTCAGACAAGTCTTGAAGAAAATGACTAATAAAAATAATTACGGAACTATTAAAACAAAAAAAAATATTTCAAGCTTTAGAATTCCCTACCACAGAAATATACGCTTGTTTATCGAGTTTACTTTTCCATTATAATACAAGGTGAATCCTATTTTTTATAACGCTAAACTAAAAAACTAACATGCATACGTAATTAGTCAGAGTGCATTAATAAAAAGCTGTGCCCGGTGCGTCCGACTGCGCATACGCATAAAAAACATTCATTAGAAAAAAGCCATTTATGACAGCGGCCATTATCATCCAATAAATCAGCTGGCCGCTCTTCTGTTTTTCGATAATGATTCTATTATTATGGAAAAGCGTTATGTAACTGTAACAGTTTTTTCTTAGTGCTAAGTAGTGTGGAGACGGAATCTTATCAAACACCAACCAACTTACGTTTTATTTTGAGAATATCACGTGGACTGGCATAGGAACACAAATTTTAATAAAAAAATAACAGAAACAAGTAAATAGTTAGTTCTGGTGGTGGCGACTTAAAAAAAAATTGTTGCAGGTGCAATATACACCGATTAGTATTCAGTTAACTACACTTACCATAGAATGATTTGGGGCACCTGTAAAACAAAAGATTACTCATTATTTACCAAACAATTTTTAAATACATAGGTTCTACTTTTTTGTACTAGTTGCAAATATACCCATCCACCGCCACCTTACAGGATCTTATAAAGGAAAGTGCGTGTCGGACACAATTCATAAGTGAAGTAATAAAACTACACGTTAAGAATATATATTTTAATTTTATGAAAAACTCTTACTCTATTTGAAACAGTTTGCTAGCTATACGGCTCTCCTGCGCCTTACCCCACGCTAGCCTAGTGCTACGAAGAAAGCCGCTTCCACAAGCGCGAGCGGTCGTAAGTTTTTATGCGTGTCGGTCGGCTCGGCGCGGCGCCCACTGTACGGGTTACAAATTGTGGGGTGAAAGGGGTAGTTTTTTTCTAATCGACTTTCCTAACAGTAATAAACGATATTTATCTTTGTTAATTATGGTTCGCTCCGCGTTTGGTAGCTCTGTGCGTGTTTTCGCCTCAAATGTTTGTGTTATTATCGAATTACCTATGTTTGTCGTTAATGTTGAATTTGTTCGTATTATAGCCTCGGGCCCAGTCTTAATATAATATTTCAAACGCAGGATTTCGACGTTTTTTAAGGTGCTCTGTGGAAGAAATTTTGGGACATCGTCTAACAAATTATCTACAAGTTCTCCGAACATATCTGATATATCTGATATGCCATACACATAAAAAAGGCTTGTAAAATATTCCCGTTTCTTGGTTATTTATTGAATACAATATTTAAATAGGATAAACTTTACCTTCATGAAAAACTAATTATACTATTAAATAGATGAGTACATTGGAATCGGCACTGCACTATTTTTAACTTGGAAAAGTTAATTTAATTGTTTTTATTAAATCTGTATAACTATTTCAATGAAGTAAATCTAACTAATTATACAAAAACAACATACACTTAGGTGTCGAAGTTAGATTAGGTTGTTTTAGATCGTGTCGCACGTATGTAGTTACATTTTATTGTAACTGCAAAAATAAATCGAAAATGCAGGTAAAATAATTATAAAAGACTCCGCCTAAATTAATTCAATTAAAAAACATGGAAGAAGCAACTTAAAATGAAATTAGGAATGTTTAATCGTTGCCTCTAGGAAAATCCAACGTTTGTAAACCTGTGCAAGCGGCTTTACAATTTTGTTTGAGAGTGCATAAATAACTTGTGCTTACTAAAATGTGTCTAAGTATTGATTCGTGTAATAAGTTACGCCGTTCACGATTATTAACCCTCATTATTACTCCGTCATAAATTAGGGCTGCAAAAGAAAGAAAAAATTAATCGAGTCGAAAAAAAAAATGTAATTTAAAAAAAAGCTAAATGTGCACTTCGAAATTTTAAAATGAGAAACGAGGGCACTGATCCCGCGGGGCGCATGCGTAATATCAACCCTTTTTTACCCTTTCGCTTCCCTGAGCTTTTTTTGTAAGCGTTTTTGTAAATGGTTGTATGGGGTAGGTACCTGCCACGCGACTCAGCGGTAGGGTTGAGTTTTTTCATAATGGACCGACACGCTGTTTTTAGTGATGCAGTTTTTTCTGTATGGAACTTGCGTGGAGAACAATAAAAAGTGCATTGACCTTTAACAATAGATCAGCTGACGTATAATGGTGCACTTGCGAACACATGTGCTATTGATTTTACTGTCGTTCAAGGTCGCACTATTTTATTCATGAGGCAGCATTTCGATGTCATCGTTCGATTTTTAAATTGCTTTAAAGCTGCAGAGTACCTAGTTGGCTGGTTTAATCATTTCATTACATTGCCTTAAACATAGAATATTTACCTTATTTCGCAATATCCCTAACAAGCAGGAAATAATAGTCCTTAATTAAATGACACATGACCGGCTCTAAAAGTACAAAAAAACTGAATTTTAGAGATACCATACTTAACTTACTGCTACATATTAATTATTATTCCTACTTCGACGGACTGCACGAACGTAAAAAGCAAGGTTTGAAAAAAAAATGAAGCAGCTAGGTAACACAGCAAGTGCTTAAAATGTGGTAACAGTAACGCCAGTACAAAATGTTTGTTGTTGTTTTTGTTTGTTTGTACTTCTATCTACCCTACAGTTGTTACAGCTTAACTGGCTCGTCACGTACTTTACAGATTCCCATCAGTTTCACTGCCGAGACACTAAGCTGCCTCCCACGTCATCATGAAAGCGGTTAGCTCTCGCTGAAGTACTAGAATACAAAGCAGGACTACACGTATGAATGCACGTGTCCAGACGAGTTCATCGCAGGTATCTTTTATCTCCTATAGATTCTAGATACCTGAAGCACTTGCACATACTGCATACTCAGTTCGGTATATTTATATCCCATTGACTTATGTATAGGAACCCTTGCAGTTTCGCTAATTCAGTCCGTCCATCTGCAGACGTGGTCCTCAGAGACTTTTGTCCACGTAGGACCAAGACCTAGAAATTTGTAATTTGTCATGGGTGCAGACATTCATTACGCCTACAAAGTTGTTACAGGTATATAATCTAAAAAAGGTTTTAGGATATCATATCCCACACGCGTAAAAAAACAGTATATGCCATACCCTTATCTTATAAGGTATCGTGTATTTCAAAAATATTTCGGGTAAATCAAGAGCTTTTTTTTAAGAGTTTGTACGTGACCATCAGGTCGGGAGCCTGTGTGTCAGCACTTGTCCTAGACCATATCACAAGAACGTATGTAATTCTGCAATTTTAATCCAGAAAATAGCTAAACTAACATGACGCATNCAAGAGCTTTTTTTTAAGAGTTTGTACGTGACCATCAGGTCGGGAGCCTGTGTGTCAGCACTTGTTGTCCTAGACCATATCACAAGAACGTATGTAATTCTGCAATTTTAATCCAGAAAATAGTTAAACTAACATGACGCATTTTTTTACGTTTCAACTGTACCCTTTATGACAACAGTAAACAATAAGCGGGCGGATGGTGTCATCTTTCTGCGCAGCAGCCGTACATTTTTGTGCAAAATGTGTAAAAAGCGTTGCACCGGTACTTATTAAGTTTAACCCACCAACACTGTAACCCACATTGATCAAGGTGTTAAGGGTTATCAAGTTGCAGCCCGTTACGCGTTCTGTTTATCACGCTTTTGTTAAAACTCTTTTTTGACATTTAAAAAAATATTGCCCCTTTACGTTACCCGACGCTCGTTTTTTGCGAATATGAACTTGTGACGGATTTGAATTGAGTGGAGCGAAGTATGGCATTTATCATAGTCTTTGTAATACTCAGAACTATCTCAGTCAACTATCAAGCCGGCTAGACAAATATTGTTTAAAAATCTATTGCATTCTTTAGCTAAACTAACTTAGCTCTTGGTACGTAGCTGGCTTTACAGCAGGGATGGTAGTAAAAATTTCAATAAAAAAAGGCGCCAGTCGTATTCATTAATTTTGAGCTGGATAAGTACACCTAAGCATAGGTACTTTGAGTTGACCCTGATCGATCTGAGCTTAGCTGTGTTCTACACACAACTAAGCTAGAAACATGTTTTTAAGTGACATGGATAAGTTGGACCAAGTAGGTACTTTTATATGATCGATGTTTTATTAGTACAACCTTCACGTTTTCATGAAGTATGTTAAGGAAAATAAAACCTACTTCAAACGATAGGCATAATTTGCTTCACAACTAAAGGGCGATACTTTATGAATGATAATAGTATGTAAATTGATCATACAATTATAAAACTTATCGAACTTATTCACCATATTTATAAATGGTTTTCGTATCAGATAAAAATCGAACGAATCAATAAACCAAATTTTCTCACTCTGAGCAACCGAAAGAAAGAAAAGTTTAGGAAGATTTTTCTTTGTTATTTTAGCGTAAAATTCAAATTTAAAATTCATTATGACAATTTTTCAAAATTTTAAGAATGATATAAGNAGAAAAGTTTAGGAAGATTTTTCTTTGTTATTTTAGCGTAAAATTCAAATTTAAAATTCATTATGTCAATTTTTCAAAATTTTAAGAATGATATATAAGCTTTAGTATAGTATATTTAATTATAAATAAATATAATTTACTACGCAGACCTACTAAATTAATTATAGGGAATAAATTAATTATATAATTATAGAGTAAGTATCAAGAAACTAGCTCAAGACACGCAGACTACCTGTTAATCATAATTACAAGTAATAAACAGCTGTACAGCCTCTGTTTACCTATCAGTTCCAAAAGAGCAGATTTTTTTAACATATAATTAGTTATCTAAAGTAATTAAGTTCGTTCAAAGGGTCTTTGTGAAGAAACAAGCCATCTAGGAGCAACCGCATTCGCGATTCTAAAATTAGTGGCAGCTGTCGTGCCGCCCCCGTTTACCTACACCTTACTTTTTACCAAGAAAAAGAAAAAAACTTTGGGATCTTTTTCTTCGTAAGTTGAGAGTGAGCCGGCCGAGATCTGATTTCGCAAAGATAGAGTTTCATCAGTAGACAAGGCGTTTTTAAGAGTTCTTTTTAATTATTTCTAGCTCTGCCCGAAAGCGGGTCACGGCTCGGGTGACGCGTTTATTATTCAAACAAATCTTTTATTGAATTTAAGAACCACCCAAGAGAATACTGGCACGTTGATACCTACCATTCCCTAAATTAATTAGTTGTGATTAGATTCCTGTTAATGTGATTGTTTTAATTAAAAAGCGTTAGCTCTTATTAACTAGGTTTTTCAGTCTTTCTTTATATGTGTTGGTAGTAGGTAAGCAACATACTTACAAATATTTATTTTGTAGTTCCTAACTCATTCGGAAATGCAGAAATTTCTTGACACTCGCAATAAGTATTAAGATATTTTTATCAATTTGCGCTCTAGCTAATCTGTAAAATATAAATTCCTCATTCAAAATGGTTCGAAATATCGATGCCACAAGTATCAATTAACGTAAGAGACATTTTAGCATTTTTGATAAATATCCCTTACGTTAACTGATACTTCCAGAATCGACATAATATTTTACTTATAAAAAGTTCCCATATCGAGAAGCGTTACAAATGCGATTCCATTACATTTACTCTATAGTGTTTTTACCTCAGAATTCCTTAGATCAGCACCCTTTCTGAATACATTTCAATAAGACATACGAAAAACCACATTGTAATGTTTGTCGCACGTAACGTGCCGATGGACCTTTGTCTCTATTATGAAAACATGGAAGAAAGGGCATTACAAACAGATTAAATGCAAACAGAGCCAGTGGCTACTGTGCGGCAAGCAGCAACACAAACAACTAATGCTAAGCGGACGAAAACAAACTCTTTTGTGCGGCTTCCTGAATACGATTTCAGTGACAATTAGGTTCTGTGGACGACTAAAATGCCGCTGTGATACCCGCCAGTGATACTCGACGGATTAAAGGATTACGTCTGCGTTGTAAACAAGTTCGCGTGTATTCTCTACTCCTTTCTTACCGTGGTAATCGCTCTCAGTTGCCACAATGTTCACGGAATCTGTGTTTGAGAAAAGTACGTGTTTACTTTTCTTTGTAGTCGTGGAAAGCTATATATAGGTGAGGTTATTGTCGAGATTGAATATCAGCTACACAGTAGATCTACCGCTCAATAACTAAACACTATTTATGCCTTGCTGTAGCCAATACCGTGGATAGCATACCTGCGAACAGTCACCAGCATATGACATATGATCAATATGCAACATTCAAAAGCGTATTTATTCAAAATGGCGTTCCAAACATAGTGTTTTTTAAAACTTTCTCAAAGTTTTAATCATTATGTCACAAGAAAATTGCTTTGGTATTTGGGTTATTTTAAGCCTTAGAGTAGTCCCAGCTAAACATATTTATTGTTTAGCTGGGACTCTGTAAAATTATTTTATTTTTTCTTGTCTAAATGCCATTGTGATTATCAGATGATCATCATTCGCTTTTTTTGGAAAACTAAAATGTGCTAGTAAGTAGGTAAGGCTTAATAAAAATAAAATAAAAATGACTTGCGGAACTCATAACCAACCCCGCGAGACGATCCACACATGTATGAGGATCACGAGAATCGCGACAAGTTCCATACATACGGGTTATTAATGACATTGTACAGACACGTCCTTTTGTTGTCAATTAAATTCATCAAAAATGTTAAAGGAAGCTATAATTGCGTTGAATAGAAATTTCGTAAAAGGGGACATTTAGCGTAAAAATCAATAATCAAACGTCGTAGTCACAATGGCCGGCGGTTACCCGGACAGACTATGAAAATAAATGCTCTTGCGTGACGAGGCGCGGGTGGAACGTTTTTTTAAGGTTACTTCAAACTGGAGTGGCGGCTCGGATCCGTGTCATCCACACTTGAACTGCCAATGAAATAAATAATCGATTATTGTAGGGCAAAAATTTATTGTCTTTCCTCAAAATAGACATGTTACAACAGCTTCTTCCGCTCACACGTGGCCAGACCTTGTAGATTAACCTAAAGTTTAATTACAATCAAAGTTGAGTTTCAAACAATGCCTATAAAATGTGCAGAATTCTTGCTTGACTCCAAGTGACAGATAAAATTAGGCAGATCCACTTTTCAATGAGCACTATTGCATTCTCATCCCAATGACTATTATTTTCGCGTTTGACCACAATCTCACCTGATCGAAAGCGAAAATGTTGTCAACGCTGGAGCACGCTTGCCTAGAAATAACCTATTCACTCTTGACTTAAGAACTACCCAAGTTTTTAATAATCATGAAGCACAGACATTTATTATTCTCAGTGTTTTGTTAACTTCCATGTAGGTCCAAAGTTATTATTACTAGACTCAAAATGAAACTCGATTGAGCGTAAAATTCATACACTCATGTCTCAAGAATCTATACAACACCTACAGGACTATACATTCAAGTATCTTCAAAAAAGGGTAAACAGAGCGCAATAATTTATTGTCATCTATGCAAAAAACTACTCGAATGTATCGCACACGTGCATAGATTCCTCTCACAATGCGTGTCCAATGCATTCACATATATTTGCTTAGCTCCACACGATTTTTTCTATTCAAACTCATACAGTCCTTTGTGACATTCATAAGAAGTATTGTCAGTAAAAATTGTAGCATTATAGACACTGAATACTTTCACTAGTTGATATCAAAATAAAAAGAGTACGTATAATACTTCTTTGTTAGAAATAATACATTTGTCGACTAGTGTTATGTGATCCTAGTACTAGAAAATGTCTGTGACGAAAATCTTCTTGAGCATTGTATGAAACAAATGTATCTTACTTTTCTTACAATGTTTTTTATTTACTCAAGCAAGACAATCGCACCTGTTTTTTGTCCTTAGGCGTTAAATAGGACTATGTGAACACTTTTGTTTCATAAATCTTAGTTAATTGAAAACCATGTAAACGAAACAGTCATTATTTCCTGAAATACCTAATGAAAATATGACTTAGTAAAATAAAACTAGACTGACTGTTACTTTTGTTTTACTTTTACTAACGGGTACAAATGTGTCGGTTTATTTCGATGCAACAGCGTTAAATTTTGGCGTCGGAATGTGTACAAAAACATTTTGTTGGTTTCGACATTATTAGTCCATCCTTCCTGATGTCTTCCGGTATTTATGCCATTTGGCTGAACGTTCCTTAAGGTATTTGAGGAAAACATCATATTTTTTTTCATTAAAACAAGAATCAGTAACATAGTTGGTCTTCTTCATGTACGGTAGTACAACAAAATTATGACTTTTTCACAATAGATCTTTTTTTCATCAGTTATTATAGCTGCAGCTAGCCCAAAGCCCGAGAATGGAAGGAGGAAAGGGAGGCCTTTGCCCTGCAGTGGGATGGAAATCATGGAATATGCTGAAAAGAAAGAAACCATATTATTATTAAAAAGCCTGCAAATGTCGTTCTGCTTCCCAACTGTTATCTATTTCTGCGCGAGCGCCTTCTTGAGACAGCGCAACACCTGTCTCCGCAGACGTAATCAATAGCCGGCCTCGCTTCCGCCGCCGCAACCGCACACAAAAACAAATGAAT
Source organism: Mamestra configurata (assembly GCA_002192655.3). Taxonomy (NCBI): domain Eukaryota; kingdom Metazoa; phylum Arthropoda; class Insecta; order Lepidoptera; family Noctuidae; genus Mamestra; species Mamestra configurata. The sequence goes on along the minus strand of NDFZ01004702.1, from coordinate 82,927 downwards.
GATAACTTATTACAAAAAAACAATAATAACAAAGACGAAAGTGTTCCGCGCAGCAGATTATGAGCACGTTCAGTTATTAATTTATACGTGGCATCGCGGTAAAAAACTCAACCCTCGCCTCGCTTAGAAAAAACGTAGCTCGCGACGCAAAAGGGAAAGGGTGTCTCGCTCGACTCGCGTGCTGCATTCTGTTTTTTAACCGTACTCTGCGGTTTGTTTTTTCGGGTGATGCGTTCCTGTTTTTTAACAACACAATACCGTTGTTAAGAATTGTTTTTTAAGTGCGTCATATTGACGCGAGGCGCGAGCTCAAGGCGCGATCGCTAGTGTTTTTGTGAAGGATCTTATTTTTAAATCTCATCGTTTCTGGTAAATGGGGTATACAAGTTTTCAGTGTTTAGTCACGGATTGGTAAAGGGGAAGACTTTTGTTTTTTGTTAAGACGTGTACATTGTATTTATATGTTAGGAGCGGAAAGGAGGTGGGTAGAGCACGAGCGCGGCCAGACATATGGTTCGTTAGACAAAGCCCATGTTTTTCACGAGAGGCAGGTGTTGCATATGGTACAGCGACTGCTACATATAAATATGTCAATTTAATAAACGAGCGTGCAAGTGAAACAATACGAACTTCTTGCAAGATTAATTAGGTATTTACTTTGCTACAATTGGTTACTTTTGACAATCATAGAAATACATACATATACAATGAAATAACTTCCTACTTGTTAAAACGTTATGTTGTAACTTTTGTGAAGACAAGTGTAAATATGTTAATAATATGCAACACTTAAATCTCTGGCTAGATAATAGCACAACAGCCTAGCTATAAAACAACATCAATAATGTTTGGAATTTGTAAGTGCGCTATAAAAAATGAGCTATGAAAATGCCATTAAATATTAAAAGTGGAGAAACAGAGAGCTTAACAAGAAATAAAACATCGTTATAAGAGGCTAGGAGACGAGCGAGTCGCCCCCGGCCGGGCTAGCTATCGGCGCGCCTCAGTTAATGCCTACTTATACCTTATTATATAGCGGAGTTTGCGTTGAGGAACAAAATTAATTGGTTAAAACTCCTCTCAGTATNTGTCTCTTCCGCTTAAGTTGATTTTTAACAAGTCAATTAAATCATCTACGTTCCCCTCGCAATGGAAAGTTGCTAATGTTGTGCCCATTTTTAAGAAGGGCGAGGTCGACGATTCTTCGAACTATCGCCCCATATCGCTTCTTTCCGTCTTTGCGAAGCTGTTTGAAGTGCTTGTCTGTCCCATATTGACTTCGCACATAAGGGCGCAGTTGGCTCCCCAACAGCACGGTTTCTGTGCTCGCAAATCTACTACCACTAATTTGGTACATTACGTAAATGACATTAGCAAATCTCTTGACTCCCGCACACAGGTTGACTCCATCTATACAGATTTCAGCAGTGCCTTTGACAAGGTTAACCACAAGGTACTTATCACAAAGCTCGAACAGTTTGGCATATCCGGCCAACTACTCATGTGGTTTATCTCATACCTATTTGAGCGAAAACAGAAAGTGGTTGTGAGGGGTTATGAGTCACCGTTATATCTTTCCACCTCCGGGGTACCACAGGCATCTCACCTGGGACCGATTCTTTTTTTGATTTTCGTCAATGACATTGTTAATTCAATACGGCACTGTAAATGTTCCATGTTTGCGGATGATTTGAAATTGTACAGGGAAATTAAAACAGACTGCGACATTCTTCTTCTTCAGGAAGATTTGTATGCAGTGCAGGAATGGTGTCAACTTAATATGATGACCCTTAATGCAAGTAAATGCTATCACATGACTTTTACGCGAAACAAACAAGTACTATCATCATCTTATGCGTTGAATGGTGTTCCTCTGCAAAAGGTTGATACCATTCGTGATTTGGGTGTCCAACTCGATAGCAAGCTAACTTTCAACAATCATATTGACACGATTGTAGCTAAAGCGTCAAAAATTTCGGGTTTTGTGAAGAGAACTTGTTCGGAGTTTCGGTCCACATCGACACTAAAAGTGTTTTACAGGACTCTTGTCAGAAGCATACTTGACTACGCATCTCCAGTTTGGAATCCCAAATATCGTGTCCATATTAACAGGACTGAACGTATACAGAAGGCCTTCACCAGGTACTTACGCTTTAGATGCTCTAGTTGCCGTCATGATGCTGATTATTCCCAAAGTNCGTGATTTGGGTGTCCAACTCGATAGCAAGCTAACTTTCAACAATCATATTGACACGATTGTAGCTAAAGCGTCAAAAATTTCGGGTTTTGTGAAGAGAACTTGTTCGGAGTTTCGGTCCACATCGACACTAAAAGTGCTTTACAACACTCTTGTCAGAAGCATACTTGACTACGCATCTCCAGTTTGGAATCCCAAATATCGTGTCCATATTAACAGGATTGAACGTATACAGAAGGCCTTCACCAGGTACTTACGCTTTAGATGCTCTAGTTGCCCTCATGACGCTGATTATTCCCAAAGGCTTAATCACTTCAATATGTTTTCACTTGAACAACGTAGAAGCAATTCTGATCAGCTCTTATTTTATAAAATTATCCATAACCTGGTGGATGTACCTGAGTTATTATCAGAAATTAATATATCTGTACCTAGACGTACTGTCACTAGATCTCTACGCAAAATAAATACCTTTGCACCGTCCTCATCAAGAACCAACCTTGGTCTCAATGCCCCCTTGAATCGCTTAATGGCTAATTATAATAAAATAGATATCTGCAACAATATTGATGTATTTACAGACTCATATTCCCAATTTCGCAGAAAACTTATAACTAATAGCGACGTATCATAATTTCATAGCCCACTTTTTACTTTCTACTTGTTTTTTGTAATCTTTTGGAATGATTTCATAATGCACTCGTTACCGCATTCTGCCGTTTTGATTTTTTTAATGATAATTTTGATCTCTGATTCTAATTTCTATTATGATTTTGTGTTTTTTATATAATTAATGTTTTGTTCTTTGTTTCTAATTTAGTTTTTGTATCCTCACGAGTTAAGAATCTTGTTGAAACGTATGTTTAAGAAGTAATGTTTTAAGTAAGTGCCGTGTACGCCTGTAAGTGACTAATTCACCATAACTCAATGCATGTGTAATTTTTATTATGTTAATGTCCCTAGTGAAGAGGTCGTTGGTGTACATAAAAAATAAAATAAAATAATTAATTAATGTAACAAAAAACCGCCCATACCCGTGCTTAAGTTTACCTTGCATTTCAACCGAAATGCTGGGAAGCTACGGTAACAATTTTGTATACTTTAAGAAATTACTATAAAAACATTAAAGAATCATTGTATTTTTTTTTATTAAACTGCTAGCTATTGTGTAAAAGTTATCAGTAAGTAAAAACTGTCACCAGGGTCCCACCCATCTCAATTCATCAAAATTGTTTTACCGATTAAGGCTTGAAAGCGTAACAATCAAATAAACTCGCTTTCGCATTTATAGTATTAGCTAGCACTTCTAAGTACAATTTAAAAAATCTAGTTACTTTATAAAAAAAAAAACAACTGAATAAAACCGTGAAATTAAAATGTTAATTTCCGAGTTACAGCGCTTGGAGCGTGCGCTCGTAACGAAGGGCGAAAGCAAAGGGTAGGTCGGCTCGCGGGGAGCGCGGGGTTCGTTGCCACTTCTCCAAATAAATTATAATTCGCCCATTTCGCCCGCTCGTCCTCTACCCAAGCATCGCGACTACTGTTTCAAACATGCCTATTACTTAGCTATTAATCTTGATTTACTTTATAGATAACTTACGACGGTACTCTCTCTTTGAACAGATACGACTGAGATGTTTGATAAAACGCCTTTTTATTGTTGATTGGGAGTTAGGCTGTTATACAACTCTGTTGTATTATTCACTGATAAGAAGATAGACGTAGTTTTTAGTGTAACGCTATCTTAATCTTGTGGTCCAAATTAACCGATTTTACTCTTTTTTATTGGGTAGTAAAATGCAAATTACTGTCTTTTTTATAAAACGTAAACCCAATTAAACTAGTAATTAAAAACAACCTTGCCACTATAACTGGTTTCCTTCCTGAAATAAAAGAGTCCTCCCATATCCACCTCCACGTAATAGTTATAAAGGATATTTCGCAAGAAACACACGAACTAATCGAGGAGTGTGTCGCTACGGA